>JAHZMT010003090.1:0-18714 GCA_027743785.1 Sinhomidia bicolor
CGAAAACGACAAGAGCTATTCAAATTCTGTTTTCACTAATGGAATACTGGTGACTAGAGGAAGCCCTGGTGACATTTTGAACGACCCAGCTCAACAGTGACCGTTAAAAACCGTTACGACTTAATTTTTTATCCTAACATGTACGTGTGGCACATGTTATGATCCTTTTTATACAAATAAGAAGAATCTGAAGTCAGATTTTAAAAGTTTTAAGGTGTTTACGAGAAAATTACCGTTTTTACAAAAAACCATTTTCTTCGAAATTTTAAACGGCGTTGAATTTAGTTATTCTGATTTCGACAAACTGTACGTTAAGACAGTTAGAAAACTGCTTTGCTATCGCTACCTTTTCTATATTTCGATTGAACATTTTATTATTATTATTATGAACGTTGTTGTAGTTAGTAGGCAGCATGCAAAAAACTATTTTTTGTAGGTATGTATTTTTATTCCCTCTACCTTTTCCTGTTTCTCTACTCATCCATTGTTGTCCAATTTCTTTCTCCTAAATTGTTGTAGCATTATAGCAGTAAATATTCTGCTTATTGCATATTGCCTAGTTAGCGGGGTTGTTGTTGTTGTTGTTGGAATAAATAAAAAAGTGAGATTATTTTCGGTACAGACTACCTAAAATATTCAATTGAATACTACTGTTATTTTCCTGTTAGGAGTAGGACACTAATAAGCTATGGTACACACTGCAGTTTTTTTTTCTTCTTTTCAACAGTTTCCTTATATATACGAAATCCAGAAAAAAGTCAAATGAAAAGTAATGGAAAAGATGCGGGAAGAACGCGTGTAGTGTAGAGTGCAACTATACTTATTTATGTTAGATTAGAATTTACTGCTTCCTGCAGCGCGTGCACTTTTCCCTGGCGATTTTCATTGAGCTGTTTCGTTAGGGTTATAACATAATACTCTGTACTACTCGCGATCCACTTTTTGACCTTTTTTCTGCATATATAATTTTGACTTGATGCGTTTAAACTTATTACGAAAAGAAGTCTCAAAATCAATCGAAATTGAAAAAGTGGCAGAGGCAAAGAAAAACAGTAATTCAATCAACTTTCCTTGTTACAAAGCATTTTTTGTTGAAGGCAGAATGAACAAATTCAATTTCGTTCAAACCGCATGTCAAGGAAATTTTAGTGAGCATTTTCTGGCAAAGTCTCGTCTTAAAAACCGCCGCATACGTATGCTACCTTTTTTTTTAAAAATAAATTAAAACCGTAACGGGTCTTAGCGACTGTCGTTGAACTTGGTCGTTTCAAATCACCCCAGGACTTGTTCTAGTCACTCATATTACATTTGTGAAAACATACATACATAATTTGACCAGCTTCTTTAGTTTTTGAAATATCGTCTTCAAGGACAGACAGACAGACACAAACATTCATTCATAAAGTAACTCAACAAGAAGGCTCCTATTACACTGCTGCATCCGCTCAGATTGTTGCTGACGTTGGCAAAGTTTCATTACTAGTGCTGTTTTGTGCTTTCTATGTATTATTGTATTATTTTGCTCATCTAATATTGACGAGTTTGACCATTCAGGTATAAACAAGTTGAAAACTGACTGTATCCTCCTACCTTGGCATTAGATGCGGATGTGTAAAGTTTCCTGGCAAGTGTAAAGTGCGGATATGCAAGGAAATGAAATTAGGCAAATTTTCATTTTATGTTGCAGAGCGCACATTTGGCTGCTGCTGCTGCTGCTGATGATGACGTAAAAACATGATCTTGTGAGTGAACGTGCGTTTCCTACCTGTGTGTCCAGATTCTTTACGTTGAACTCTTTTTGTTCGGTATGCAAAAGGTAGGTATAGTCAAGCTAAGTAGTAAGTAGCTAGGCACACATCCTTATGGATCATGTTTTATGAACGGAAATGTGACTTTAAGTACGCAACTACCTATTCATATGTCGGTAGATAGGTATCTTATCTCCAATTTCCCCTTTCCCTATGGATTTCCATTAGCTTGGTCATGGCAATAATAAAAATGAACATCTCCACTCTCTAATACACAAAGTGGTGCAAAGAGCTTAAAGGCTTAAGCAATGTAGTAGTAGTAATATTTTCTCTCTCCGTATTTATTATTATTTTTTTGTTGATATTATTTCTCAGCTTCCAAATGGCAGTGGTCGTCCAAACTCTGTGTGTTGCATAAGGAAACATTTGCATTAAATTCTCGACTACTAGTGTTGCTCTGTTTGGTTGTTATTTTTTATTAAATCCTTTTCCGTTCTTTCATCCGGTCCAAAACTGCACACACACACACACACACACACTTGTCATATATGCATGTATGTAGTATGTACATATTATATGTACGTGCACAATTCCAAGTGGCCAATTGTACAAAGTTTTCTTTACTACTCTACACCAGTTTTATCCGGATTTACATTAACTGTTTGATGCCACTCTCTCCCTCTCTCTCGCCACTACTTTTTTGCTTAAGTAGTAGGTAGAGAGCTGTTGTTGGTTGGTTCTGTTGCTATTTCTGTTACGAGATAAAAGGTAATAAAAAGTTGATCATTGATTTTAGTGGTTTTATCAGGTTGGTTCTTCATTGCTTTTTTTGAGGATAATGTTGCTCTGCTGTAAAATTGAATGTCTGTTTAGAAGGAAGCTATACAGTATATTATAAGCTCTGACCTGGTCGTCAAGCGTTCAGTCCACTGTCAATCTCCTTTTTTTTCTAAGGCTACGTAGTTGTGTAGTGGTTTTTATATTACAATAAATTTTTACAACATTGAAAATTTTTGTGACTTTTGGCTCTCTTTTGGCGGATAAAGTGGAAAAGCAGATAGATAGATAGACGGAGGAGGAGGAGGCTCTAGGCGTAGCTTTGGCATTATCAAAATAAATATAATGAAAAGATCCGTCTGCGCTTCAATAAATATAGAGTATCGCTACCGTGGTGGGGGTGCGCGGTGCTGAGCAAGATAAGAACGAGGAAAAGGTCATTGGGGATGCTCAATTTGTACCCAATTGTAAACTCTGCATAAACTTTAACGCTTTTTTGCATGTCGCTCTGAAAACAGCCTTAGTCAAGAATCAGCATTCAAGCCGTCTATTTTGTCAGATTGGTAATAGTAGTAGTAGTAATAATAATGCATATACATAACTTGCTTCAGCAAAGCCAATGCAATTTTCCAATAGGTAGTCTGTTTGATCAAGGCTGCAGCACACACACACATACACACACCTATTATGGAAATCAATAGTCAATAGTAATAAACAAATAAATGGAGTCGTTGGCAAAAAACGAGCCGTCTTCCGTGCAGACTACGCTTTCGTCGTGGTGAAGATAAAGCTATACTGCGGATGTTTTAAGTAAGTAGGGAAGCGAAATAAATTTTTGATTTCATTAGATGCCATCAAGTAGTTATCAGAAAAGTGTGGGTGAACGGAAACATGATTACAGTACAAGTCCGCGCATTATACTTGAATGGCATGGCATGCAATTTTTTTTGTTTTTTTTGAACATGGATAGATCGGAAGCGCGGTATGAATATTTATGTATATCACGCTCTCTGGCAAAATACTGACAACTCCCACTACAAAATGATACGAGTCATCTATAAACAGTCAGTAGTGGCTACAAGTTTTGTTTTTACATCCCTGTCCTACATTGTACATCCACTGCTCTTCAAATGGGCATATTATTATGTGCATGTTTCTTGGTAAATTGGAAGAATGCGCGTACAAGTCTTCTTTGTTTTAACAACAGAGTCCATTTTCAAAAGGAAAAAAAAGAAAAAAAATGAGAGTGGGATAGGCCAAGATTAATTTTTAAGCTACGTTGAGTCTGAGTCGATAAAACCTTTAAAAATTTTATTACGCTCTAATACTCTGGCTTAAATTCAGCTTTAAAAGTAATCACGTTATTAAACGTGTATATGTATGAGTATTAGCATTACATACATACACTTGACGCTGTTGCTACCATCTAAAAATATTTTTAAAAAACTGGTGGTGTGTGTCATTAAAGTCATGAAATACGGCATCAATATGGAAATTCAACAGCAAAAGATGATCCTTTGCATAAACAGTAACATGACGCCACCACCACCGGAAGACTACTACTACTGCTTGATGTAGATGTAAATGGCGATGATGATAAGTGCTGATATTGAAGTAGTAGCGGTGTATAGGCAGATTGAGTGTGCAAAAGCAGCGTATATACATAGGTAGCCCAATAATATATTATCTTTGGTAGTTATGTCATGTAATGTACGTACGTACGTACATCTCAACAGAAAACTCTGTATGTTTCGAGCATAGAAAAAAAACGTATACGTCTTGGCATTCCTCGCTACCTACGCATTTTTTTTGTTATAATGATTATTATTGCCGATATGTGCATGTATATAAGCTATTATTGATGATGCTGAGTGACTAGGTCTTGTAAAATAAACAAAACTTACACTTAATCCCAAAACAAGTTAAATGTTCAGAAAAAAAGTCATGATGTTGTTCAAAGTGCATAATATGTATGCATGTAAAAAGAGTACAAGCTCAGTTTTCTACTGTCATTCTTTTTCCCAGATAAAAAATTGATTTAAGAAAAAGTGTCATTTCCGTAGAAAAAAAAACAAAAAAAAGAGAAGAAACCTGCCTGGCATCCTTATGCGAATTGAAAAACTGTAATAATACTAATAAAAATTTGGAAACTAAATTCTCATCACGTTTTCTTGATAACCATGAACGAGCTTTAATCTAGTACAATACAGTAATGCATTATGGAGAGCTACCATGTACATGTTCTACGTTGTTGTTGCAAACTACTATAAACTGCATACTTGCAGTTTTAAAAAAAATCCCTTTACGTTTGCGTGCGTTGCCTAAATAAACGAATTAGCTTGGAAATGGTATTCTAAGGGATGTATTTACAGAGGCTGTGCTGGACTGTGACGCCGCCAGCAATCCAACCAACCTTGCCATGCCTAACAACATAATTTTAAGTGTGCTTTTCAAAATCTCCTTTTCCGAGCAAAATAAATGAAAGTTGGCCAACTAGCAAGGTTGACTGGCTTGTGCAAGTGAGTAGTGTATGCCAACAGACAGATGTTGTTGCTGCACCATCATCGTCATCATCATCATCATCAGGAGCCTGTAGCACTGCTCTTTTTCTGTCTTTCTCCGACAAAGTGTGTGTGTGTGTGTGTGTGTACCAGTCAGCTGAAAAGTTTTCTCCTTTGATCTGGCCAGGCAAGGAAATGAAACTTTTAGTATGCTTTCACTGCACTGCACAGTTTACAATTTACATGCCTATTTACAACACCGCACCATTTCAGCCAAGCGCGAGGGCCGTTTCACTGACAGCAGCAGCAGCAGCAACACAAGCAAAAACTACGTTACATTTATTTTGGCTTTGTTTTGATCTTCTTTTTTTGGGATGCTTCGGAGGAAGCTAGTATTGCTGTTGTGTAGAAGAATGTCTTCTTAAGTCTGCTTTTGGCGGTGGTGTATAGTGTGTATGGTAGTTTGTGCACGTACACGACACGGCGAGACGGCACGTTCTTCTTTGTCTTTTACAAGAAGAGAAAAAAAGCAATCCAAATTGAGAAGATGGTCTACAAACCGAAAAGAGCCATTAGTCTGATAGGTTAAAAAAATGCATACCTTTCTCGTTATTATTATTACAAGGTACATAATTGGAGAATATTTCTGTTCACTTTTATTGACTTTGACGCAACGATCACCTCACCTCACTGCCATTGCAAATAACGTGGCTGTAGGGAAACGTAGTATTGTCTCATTTCCCCCGGTTACGCGGCAGACATGATCGGACTGCAAATATTATAGGGTTTTAAAAAAATCACTTAAAAGAATGTTACAAAACTTTTTTTAAAAAGAACTCCTATCCCTTTTATTAGGTAGATTTACGGGTTTCCTTGAGAATATTAACAAAATGAAGAAGAAAAAGAAAAGCAAGCTTGCCCAAGAGTTCCATCCTTGACATGCCAACATTGTGTAGTTAAAGAAAAGGCGTTCAACAGGCATATTAATTCAAGCATACATACCACAAACATACATACTTGAATGCAGCATTTCGGGAAAAAAAACTTCAAAACTTGTGGTTGTTGTATATGAATCATCATGTCATGACACGCTTGCGCTTGAAGCTTGCAACATGTTGTTGGTCTGTCTCTCTGTGTTATCCACTTGGATGTAAAAATCAATCAAGTGAAATACAATTTCACAATGATTTACTACTTGTCCAAGTCTCCAAACTGAAACAGTTTTTGCAGCCAATACTACTTCATTGAACGTTTTACTGGCAATGAATGATTATACATAATAATTATTAAGTGTCGAAGACACTTATTAAAATCACGATGTCTGTCTGTCCGTCTGTCCTTCTCTCTGTTCCCAGAATATCTCAAAACAGTTTCGAATTTTAAAATTGTGTTTTTTTGCAATGAATAGCCAGTAGTCAGGGGACCTGAATCTCCTATTTTGAAGCATGTCACTTAACGGTAACCGAAATTTTTGAAATTTTATATAACAGTACATGTCATGTGACATATCATTCGAAAGCTTGGTTTGCACTGCGTCGTTTAGCACCAACGTTTTGAAATATTATTGAACAGTTTCAATGGATTGACGTTTCAGTTACGCTCATCACGTAAAATTCAAATACGAAGCGTCAAGATCAGTCTGGCTGTGTCTTGGACACTTTGCTACGTGTTGGCGTTGCCGGGTTTATTCTGTCTAATATACATGCATACTCCGGCTCATCCGTCATCCTTCTCTTTCCACATCAAAAACCTCAGTGTTTATTTTCTTTTCCTCAAAACTATTCCTACTTTTTTTCAAATGCATGGACTACTGACTGCTATTCTCCTAGAGAAAAAAGAGAGGATTACTTCTCAGAAGCACACATGAAAAACCACTACGAAACTATGAGTACATTCATATTCAATTTAGTCGTTTTCATTTCTTTGTAAAAGGAGAAGTAGCATAAAAAATAATAATAACATAATAATAACAATAATAAACAGTTACCAATGTCAGTGGATTGCATGCATTATTATTATGTGGATAAGCTTATTTGTCTATGCAAATAAGCAAAGAGTTTGCATGAATATACAAACTGAAATGGCAGAGCAGGGAATTTTTGAACAGGAAAGAAGAGGAATGCCTCATTGCACTAATCATCTCATTTCAACTGCTTTCTTGCTTTATTTTTTTTCTATTAGTTTCCCTCGTGCTTAAGTACATGCATGCACTTATACACACACACAAATATTGTAGCTTTTAAGAAAAGGTTGTAGTTTTTTATTTCTTTTTTCCCATTTGGCATCTCTCACCACGGGCCATATTCTGAAAAGGAACAACAACAACATAATAGTAATAATAATAATAATAAAAACAAATGCCGCACAATGTTTTGCATAAAATGTTGGCGTGTTTATTTTCTTTTGAATCATTCATTTCATTACGTACACACTGTCATTATCATTATATCGTCATGATAGGGCACATATTATGTACGAGTACGATAATACGTGTGCATAGTGCATGTACAGCATGCACACGTACAGTATCCGACCAACATGAACCCGTCTACACAACTTGGCTTCAAATGTGACAACAACATGAGATTTTAAAAAGAAAATTACTTGAATAAAAAAGCATTATTTATTACGTTTTCCGAGATCTTTTCAAGGTTACAAATTGGCATATCTACGTTCTTTCTTGGCGGCAACTAAAGTATCATCTACCCAGTGATGGGATGTGTAACACCAAGAAAGAATGTCCAAAAAATGCATATTATATTTGTTTGCTGACAGGAAAAAAAAACTGGATCACTTTATTAATTATTCACCACCACAAACATTTCTATATTTCAAGTTATTGTTGCCGTTAAAGTTTGTGTAGGTATTTTAATATGAGGCATAATACTCGTGCATACAAATGGTCATAAGATTTAACTTGGGACGATTTGCCTAACTGCAGCATCATATGTAAAAAAAAAAAGAATTAATTCTGTAAAAAATTACTGGCTACAGTGAATTTATCAAGGTCATTGTGGTAAAATGTTCTATGTAAATCAAAGAATGCAATTAATAATTTGCTTTTAAAAAAAATCTAACAAACTGGCAAAAGGCTATCAATTAAATTCGACATGAAAGGGGGCATAAAGTAAAAAAAAAACAGGAAACAAACAATTTTGTTTTAATTTACAAAATTTTAATAAACTTATCACAAGTAATTTGAATTAAGTTGGAATTTGGTACTGTTAATTGGACTGATTTTATGAACGCTTAGCCTTGCCTTGTTTTCAATGTGGAATCTGTTTAGCTATTAGTTTAGAATTTATAATGATGTTGATGTACTTCTCACTCTCTCAACAACGCGCGCCTCCCAATGTAAAACTCGTTCAAAATATATACATATTATCTTTTGAGATTCGTGTAGTTGCCAGTTCAAGGACTGATTTCTTTTTTTGTAGCATTTTCTGTCCAAAACAAAGCCGAAAGCTACAAAAATTGACTCGTTAACTATCACACACAAATAAACTTTGACGTTTTTCCTGCTTACTAGTCTACCCTCTCTCCGGGCACTTTTGCTTTTATCTGTCTGAAATGCTTTTGATGTTGATTACAGAGGTGACGATTGTGTACTGCTTCCTTGTTGTCCAGTTTAGTAAAAAAATAAAAAATAAAGTCTAAAAAAATGAAAGGCCATGAAAGTGGCATTTTTCATCAAAAGTAAGAACTCACGCGTTGTTTTGAAACAAACTCACTCGCTTGCGTCAGAAAAAGGGTTTTTCCTTTGCTTGGAAAGGTGCCTGAGCCAGTAGCAGCAGCAGCAGTAGCACGATTGAAAAAAAAATATGTTTCCAAATGACAAACTGGTCTGACCTTGTCCTTCTCTTCAGATCTCTTCCAGATTTCCAGTAAAAAAATTCTGTAAAATAGTAAATTTTAATATGAAGCATAACAATAACAGCAATAAACCCTGTAAGTTATATAGAAGGACTGTCGAGTACAACAATTTTTAGCAATGGTTATTCTTTTTTTACGGTTATACCTATTTTAAACAGTTTTACCCGTTTAAACAACCTTGTCATCAAAATAATCTGTGGTTGCAAACCTTTCAATAGGTGCATCACAAGGTTTACGTCATTGTCTAAAAATCCTTGGCTTTATGTAAACGTTTAACTGATATAACTGAATAGTAAACGTACAATTAGCTAAGCTATTGTAAGTTTCGATTACTAATTATTTATTTTTTTTGAAAAATTCAAAATCATTCTTGAAACATATCTCGTGCACGAGTTGTATACGACCGGACGACCAACCGAAAGCATTAAAATCATAAAGGACTTGATCTGAATTCCTTAATAACGCAGCGTGTCACCGCTTTTGTTCGTTCCAATTTTTTTTTGAGGCCCTGAAAAACTTATTCTATACGTGTACCTATTTATTTCACTGCTTTACAAAATATTATGGTAGCAAGTGAGCACAAATATTTTTTTTTTTGGTTTTAGTATGTAACTTTCTGTTAAAATACAAACAGCGGAGCTGCTACAACTAAAAGTACATTTCCATAATCAGTGTAGTAGTAGTAGTATAGTGGCAGCAAACTGTAACTTTTACAAGGTACTTGGGTCATTACTTTCAAGTTTTTTTTCCTTCAACTTTAAATTCCATGTATAATTTATAACGACTACTATATGCTAGGCTTATAAGAATCGGAGATCGTCACGGTGGAATAAAAAGTTGCTTTAAAGTAGTATCCTTTGAGTTTGTGATTTGAGCAAGTTTTCATTCATAATAACGTTTCACTCATTGTTATGCTCATGCTTTTTACGCCGCAAGTGAAAAACCTTCCAAAACAAAAGTTGCTTCCAGCTGAATGCACATGCCATGTAACTAGCAAACTAGTCGTCGTGAGTGTGACCTTCCTACTCATTTATTCTACAATGGTTTCTTTCATTGTACTGACATACATCTATCATCACTATCACACCAACGCCGTCACTATATAATGCTGCTACAAAAAAGAAAGAAAGAATGAAGCATTTGGAATTTGTCTTTTCCTGAGATTGCGGTGCACACTGGCAAGTTAACAAGGTGCACTGTCAAGGCTCGGTATAATCATTAGTACCACTTGCTTCTCTATGTAACTTCATCATCATCATCACATCACCTTACCATTTCCAGCTCTTTTTTGCTCTTAACATTATATATATAATTTAAATATTTGTCCAGAATTCAAGTCAGGAGAGCATTTCCATTTCAGGGGAAACATGACAAGTGAAATTACCTCGACTATCATTTAAAATTCACATAACATTCTGGTCGTGCTCCTCTTAAAGTGGAAAAGATTTTGTACAAGTAGTAAAATTGCCTACTTGTGTGCATGCGTTCTATAAACTTATGCAAATGATTGCCAAGTTTCCTTGTTAACTTTTCTGAAAAAAAAGAGTGGAATGAAATGAAAAGTTGTAAATTTGAGGGTAAAAAAATTGTTGAGAAATGTAAGTATTTTTTTGTTGACGATGAGTATGGTGATGATGATGATGATGATAATAATAATGACAACACATTTTGTACATATAGTACAAAGACAATAATAATAAAGACTCGCAGTTCATTTACGACAGCAATTTGGCTTAAACGCGTCAAATGTATTAGCCAAATTTGGCTAAAAACCGGGAGACAATGGAGAGAAGAAATAAATTTTTGTCCTCCTCGTCAAGATTACATTTTACTTGCTACTGGAGATGGGATTGAGGGCTACATAGTGCAATAGAAGTAAGTAGGCTGGCAACAACAAAGTTTAGTGGAAGTACAATATATATTTCAAGTAATAGGCAGTATTCACATTTAGAGAAAAAGCAAACATAAAAAAATTACAAAGAAAATAAAAATTACGCACGCTGTGCTGATTCTTCCATTTCTGCTTTGTTGTCAAAACATGTATATTTTTATGCCCGGTTACAAAAGTCCCTTTCCATATGTAAAAGTTCAACAAATTCTAATGCTGTTTGAAAAATAAATAGAGGGAAAAGCCTTGAGAAAAAAATTTTTTTTTTGATGAACACACTTTTTTTAGACACTATCAGCACTATAAATATTTTAAGGCCGGCAATGCTAAATGAACTGTAAACTATGTATGTGATGTGCACATATTCAAAAGTTCCTCTATTTATTTCTTGGGATTTAAGGCATCCCAAGATATGCATAATATAAATTTTTTTTAGAAAATGAGCATATGCACTTAGTTAATCTGAGTCAATAAACTTGCACAGCAGAATACAACACAACTTTTTTTCCAACTCAACAAGAGTCATTTCAAGTAATGGTAATAAAAAAGGCACAAAGAGAGAGAGAGAGAGAGAGAGAGAGAGAGAGAGAGAGAGAGAGAGAGAGAGAGAGAGAGAGAGGAGAGAGAGAGAGAGAGGAGAGGGAAACCCTGCTGAGTTTTTTATATCATTTTCCTTTTTATACTTTTTTCCCACTTATTATCGCTACACATATTTATTACTATTATGAACTTCGTCAAGGTTAGCTTCATTGGAACCACCCTCTGGTTTCGAGAAAGCAGAGCGGAGCAGAGCAGTGGTACGGAGCAAAAAAGAAAAGTAGCGGAAATATCCCAGTGTCACTTTCTACTAACAGGTTATATAATAATAACAGTAACATATATATGCATATTTTTTGGGTCTTTTTTTTCTGCTACACTACTCTGTTGCATTATTCAGCTTCCGGGCCGGGCCTCGTGCCTTGCAACGGGCAGTAATACAAAAAGAAAGTTACTAGTTAAACATGCATAATGAAAGATATGCATCAAAAGCTTGCTGCTGCTGCTGCTGCTGCGGGTATGCATAGAGAAATACATGCTAGCTACTTGCTCTATACGCAATTATTATAGTTTTGGTTGTTACAACTTGAACAAACACTTGAACCATAAAGATGTGAACCGCACTTATTTGTTCGTTTTTGCATATCGCAGATGCACAAATGGAGAGAGAGAGAGAGAGTAGTGGAGTAAAAGAACAAAGTTGAAAGAAAATCACGACAAGATGAGAACAAGCAAAGTCGGCAATCTGCCTGCCAGCAGCAGCAGCAACAGTGATGCGCATTTACATACTACATATGTACGTGCCCATACTGCAAATTCTACTTACAAATATGGAAGTATGTATGTACATGTTGAGCGCTGTGCTGTGCTGCTGCTGCTGCCCTTGTCTCTTCTTTTTTTGTCCACAACCGGCGGTTAAAGTTAAAACTGTCGTAATTATTAAATGCAAGATAATGTATTTGCACAAACTATAAAAGGACTCTCTCTCGCTCATCAAGATTAGACCAGATAAGAAGAAAAGAATAGTTTCCGTTCCGCCACAAACTTGCATATACTCTTGTTTCCAAGCACGTTGTGCATTCATCTAGTGTAAGTAAGTGTATATGTTATATATGCTTTTCATAATAATGACTTTGCTACGAGTGAATGTGGAATAGGTATGTAGAAACAAACCCATCTTGGGCATATCAGATTACAAAAGAAGTAACAAATTGTGCTTGAAATTTTAGGAAACACATATCCTTGGTTGTCACTGAGAGTACCCATTTGAGATAATAAAACTGTCGGAAGCTTTTGAATATTACAAGCACTTTAGTCGACTGCACTTTACAATAATAAGAAGAAGCAACGTATTGAGCTTTTGTGCTGCTATAAAAAATGCTATAAAGTAATGCACATACATATTTGTTCCACTTATTTAAAACAAGGCTAGTCAACAAATTAAAACCTTATTGTTATGTATACGCAGCAGTAGTAACTTTTTGCTCAAAATTAAAGAAAAACCAATAATAATAATGTTTTCGTCCGCTGTTGTTACATAACTGATAATGTAGTATAATGACAAACAAGAGAATAGATGCATTGACTTTGTCAATAAAACAAAAGAAAACAACATCACTCGCGCAACTCAGTTTTAATTTAAATAGTTGTTGCAAATGATATCTATAATGTGTTACCTTACAACAATACAACTGTAGACTTTATTTTTTTTGGCAATTTTGCTACATGCATATTATGCGTTTGTTACATTTTTATTATCAACATCGTCGTCATCATCGTCATCCCATGTCAACTTTAGTATCTACCAGTATAACTAAATTGACAACCAAATGTCATTTTATTACTTGTTTTGTTAATAAAATGTAAGTGTGGTGGAGCCTGACACTGATATTGTAGTTAGTTATGAAACGAAAGCATCGAGAGAGAAAAAACCAGAATTTTTATCGTTGACAGCAGAATCAACAAGAAATGGGAAAAGGATTTGTAAACATGGTAGATTTTATGGCATTATATCATGTTAGTTTACAAGCTTGCATGTATGTGTGTCTCCCGCCACGTATACTTTTCTTGTGAGTAGAAAATAAGTGCAGAGTATTTTATTTGGCTTTGTTGACCCAGTCAGTCGTCGTCAGTCGTCGTGTCTATTTCTTTCTTTCTTTTCACCAAAACCGACTTTGTTTTAGCAATAATGACATGTTGTCGTAGTATGTAGTTGTGTAGGAAGTAACGTCAATTAATATAAGTGAGCAGACAATGTTTTCATTTTGTTAATAAAATACTGACTACATTACAAGCTCACTGCTGCTGCTGCTGCTCAACTCAGTCAGCAATATAAGTAACGTAGCAGAAAAAAAATCACTCATTTTCTCCTCTGATTATTATTAAGGTAAAGTCCAAAAATGCAAAGCAGTTAGCTGTATGGATGACACAACATTTAAAGAAGTAGCGGAATCAATTCTTCACTTTCAATTTAAATTCATTGGAAGAACTTTGGACGAGAGTGGAATCAATAGCTCTCTGTCTGTTTGCAAAATCTATAGAGGTAATAATATTTGAATCAATCACTTTGAGAAAATATAATTTTAAAATGTGCGTTTTATCCTGGGTAAATGCAAACAAACAGACAGATATTCCAAATTTAATTTCCCCTCAGCAGCAGCAGCTCAATAAAGATGAAGTTAAGGTGAAGGAAGAAACTCATTTGTCAGTGCTGTCAGCCAGCACGCCGCAGTTTGCTCAGTTCTGTCTACACACTCTTCTCCTATCATTGTATAAGGTCTACCAAGTGTTGGAAACCAAAACCAATCAATTTATGTAATGAAAATGTCAATTTTTCCTTCACCTTTTCTACCACATATTATTATTGTTATTACTACAAAGCTTGTCATTTTTTCATCATTCCCATCATCACGATGACAACATCAGAGCAGGCGCAGGGAGGTCAAGTCTGTATAAATTTTTGTAATAACTTGTGCACTGTATTTCAAAACGAATTCGCTTGCGCTACTGTTTACCAAATTGTGTGCCGGGTTATAAAACTCACAGAGATTGATTGTTTGGTGGTATGATGTTAAATCCAATGATAATGCGATACTCGAAAGCGTCATAGATACAGAAAAATAAATAAGCGGATAATCGAAAATAGAAAAAGATTCGATTGCTGTTGCGCGTGAGAGTTCAAAATTTGCACCAAGACTGAGCCAATTGAATTGTGACCAATTTTTTTTTAAAAAAAGAACACTGGGAATATAACTGTTGTAGTTTCTGCAATATCGTGTTCAGTCAGAGAGGGACAGGTGGACAGACGCAATCATTTACATATAAAAGCTACTCATTGCATTCGCACCTAAATATTAATGCCTTGTGTGTGTGTGTGTGGTACAAATCCTCCCCAGCTACACACACTGTCGTTCTACTACTACTGATTGTTGACTTTATGCTTTTGTGTTTATTTAGTTTGCTCAAACAAGTCAATATTATTACTATTATGCGATAGTAGACGTTAATGCTTTCACAATTTCTGTCGTGCACTTTACAAAGCCCTTTCACGTGGCAGTATGTAGCAGCAAAGTACGCAATACAAGTATCTGTATTCGCTATTTCAATTCGATTACCTGTACTAACACAATACTGCTGATTAGGTACACATTTCCTGGGAATTTACTAAAACCCATGCTCACACACCCCACTTTACTTTTTATGTAAGGTTCGGTTGGTAAATTTAGAAAAAAGTCTGATTTTTAGCAGTACGGCAGAGTAGTACAAAGTGCTGAGTTTTAGCACTGACTTGCTATTATTTTTGCAACCTAACCTTTGATGATGGGGGATGTGGGCTTTAGTAATTCCTGACGCCCTGAAATATTTGTAACAAAATTGGTTCTAGTGGTGGTGATGTTGAAACAGTAGATAAGTTCTGATGATGATGATGATGATCCTTCTTTCATGCCAGACGGGCAGACATTAATCCGGGCTGTACATCTACTGGAATGAAAAATAGATTTTCCTTCGGGTTTATCTATCAGTCTTAACATTATTACGTCGATAGTGTCAAGTATACATGTCAAGGCACACGTTCCAACGTAAAAACTTCTACAGACCCTACGCATTTACAGGAAAATTGAGGAATTGAGGTTGAGCTCCTCCATCTCCATCAATATAGGTATATATGCGTCATCAGTGTCAAGTCTCTTTAGAATACCTACACAATGATGACGGATGATGAAAACAGTTTTCAAGTATGTAATCCGAGGAAACAAGTTGAGGGCTCTTAACACAATCATTGCGGTGGTAAGCGCACCTGGTGGCATATAATATTATGTCATACGTGATACCTTATATAAGCAGTAGATACACATATCAGGCAACAAAATACGATGACACCAATACTCGCATTTGCTCCAAAAATCTAGGGCTGCATACTTGTAGTTTGATAATGAAGTAAAAGTGTACATTGGAAGGCACTTACAAAATCTGTTTTTCTGGAGACTTCATTGGAAAGCTTGTTACCAACTGATGTGCAGGTAGTTGGTGTTTTGATCTTTGCCTAGTATTTTAATATTTCTTAATGTGTTTATACAGAGTCAGAAGTATGTACCTAAATTAAGCTGTAATGTTATATTCCAAAATTCTTTACACTTTTTAACATGTAAAATATTCAAATGAACAGAGTGATTTATGATTGTGAAAAAAGAATATAAGTGTAAACGGTACGGTGCAAGCAGCAGTACAACAACCTCTCTGTTATCTGCACTTAATATTGTAGTTATAGTCAGTCCATTGACTCAAGTCTTGTGCTTGCAGGTGCCTGACATCAATCTTCACGTTTTCGTTCTTGTTTTTTGCTACACTTTAAGACACTTCTCACTTTGGTCTTGATAAGACAACAACCTTTCTAGTTTATCCTCAAGTCAAGAATAAATTCAAGCAACAGTTTTCTATTTCTAAGACCAACCACCTCTGTATTTACAAGAGTATAAAATTATTTTTACACATAATTTGGAGAAATCATTCTAACAATCCACAATACTTTCTGTCAGCTATAGAACCAGCATTTTACATCTCTCAACGTCAATTATAATAAAAAACACAGAAATCCTTTAAAAAATACGTGCAATACACCGCACACTACATAATGAATGCTATAAAACTATACATGTAATGTTAATAATAATATGCGCAAAATTAACGAGGAACTGGTTAATAGTATTTTAAAATTCTTTTATCCTGCAATAAAAATCAGCATTTCACTCCGTGTCGACTGGCTACACATTTTCAAAGTTGAAATATGCAAAAGTGGTTTCTATTCCTTCAGTTTCGACGAGTTGTGAAGAGGCATTTGGATTAAGTAGTAAGTAAGTAAGTACAGACAGACGACTGGTGGTGATATTTGATAGGTATTCAAATAATAAAATTTTACGTGAAACTCCTGAAGGGATGTACTCGTCGTCCCTGTCCCAAACACACACGAAGCTTAGTCAGAGACTCGACTGTTTGCATTTAGTTGAATGAAGATCTAATAATATGTTGGCAGACTCTTCACTTTTATGCTTGAAATAAAATATTTCTCCGTCAATGTATTGCTCCATCAATGTATTTTGTTGTTATTTTCTTGTTGTGCAAACGCAAAACTTCAAGTTAACCCACACACATCTGAAGCAAATATTAAATATTAGTCATGCGTAAGCAGCCAAACTTTTAAAGCCTTTCTGGTACAAAAAATATACCTGAAAATGTGGAAAGTTCAATAACAGAATAACTAACTGTATGTATACACACATTTGACATTTACACATATGATAAGCATCAAACCGCGACTCAGCAAGTTGAGAGGATTGGGTTTTGTGTTTTCTTACGACCAGAAAACCATTAGAATAAAATGAACATACCGAGTTGCCATAATAATTGGAGCTTTTTGGTAGCAACTGACTGCCAAAACCACCACCAGAGTAAATAATAAACCGAACATCAATCAAACATAGAAAAGGCGCAAAGGTCGGTGGTCAAATTTGAAATGGTAACGGTGATTAACAGTTGTCGCTGAGCTTGGTCGTTCAAAAATAAAATCTCACCAGGACTTTCTCCAGTCCTTAAGATTCCACAGGCGGAAACAGAATTTGACTAGCTGTTACTGTTTTTGAAATATCGTGCTCGCGGACAGACAGACAGACGGTCAAATACTACGATTCAGATTAAAGTACAAATTTGCATTCGCACCTTTATGAAAACTGACGTTATTATGACTCTTTTGATTCAAGGACACTATACTTTTAATACAAATAGGCAGTCACAAACAACTACTGCGATACGACGACAGACGATTTTTTAGGAAATAGTGACTCAAAACTTTTGTATTAATTTTGCGACTCATCGATGAACTATCCAGTTCCTATCCTTTTCTGAAGTATGTACGGCTCAAGTTAATTTAACCTATTCATTTGATTTCTCAAATGAATAAGTTGACTACATGAGGCAATATGTTGAATAGGTTAATGGAAGATGAAAAGAATTGCTTGACTTCCAAGAATTTATTATCTCTCCTTTTTTACATTTTTTTTCATAGAAGTGGATCAACAGAAAAAACATCCAAACCTGGGAAAATTAAAGACAGCTAGAAATCGATTTTCATCAAGAGCAACATGGAGCATGTTGCGTCTGTGTGATTTTGTGTCCTGAAAAAAAAAAGTTTATCGCAAAAGTAGAGACAGTACTATGATTGGATTCCGTGCATTTGTTACTACATCCTCATGTATAACACACATTGTAGGCATTATTATATTATTAGTCAGGCTTCCATGAAACTAATTCATTCTGATCATCACATCAGTAGTAGTAGTAGTCCAGCTTGGTTTTTTTTACCCTGGTCGTCGTCGTCGTGTTTCGCACACAAACGTCTTTAGTCTTCTTTCCGTGGTATTTTTAGCAATCAATGTCCATTATGGATGAGCTACATAGCTCTCTGATGACTACATCAACGCTTTCCTTCACTTTCTTCAGTCATTCAATCAGTTCATCATAATTATTATCATTTTTTTGTCATTGACTTCTTTTCTTTACCAATCTTCTCGCATCGTCATACATAAAGATGATGCTCGAGTATCATACAACGTTGCGTAGTATGTGGTAGCTACCTACCTACCCAACAAGAAAACAGTTAGAGAAGGTATGAAAATGAAAGAGACCTGGCCACAGAAAACACACTACTACGGCTGTATGTATTCACATACAAGATTAGGTTGTCAAAGTCACCTTGACTTGTGAACAGACGTGCAAAAAAGCTGTATGGAGATAAGAATATTACTACTAAAAAGCAAAGCCACCATTACTCAAGCATGACATGGTCGTAAATGTTGATGCACTATAATACGCTACAATTATTCCCGCATAACAGCAG
>JAHZMT010003091.1:0-17413 GCA_027743785.1 Sinhomidia bicolor
AAAAATATATTGATGCATCAAGAATTAGCAAAATAGAACTTGAAAAAAATGATATCATATATTCTTATTCTCTGCAATTCTGTGTAGAGAAACGAGAAAGTTTCTCATTATGCCCTCATCAACAATACTAATATAATATGCAACAAGCTGTGAAAGTAGGGTAAGCCTTGATTTTGTTTCATAGCTTCACCTTCCATGACGTAAAGAGTGGAGCCGGGTGTGCCCTCCCGAATGATCACAGCTCCCTCCACATATTCCTCCAAGTACATACACTCCACGATCTCGTTCACCCTCTGCGATTCGAGATGCCGTAGGAAATCATTGTCCAAAATCGCCGACTTGATCAGCTCCCGAGACCTATGTATGCATACGAAAATAGTTACAAAACGACTGGGGAAATGGTAGAAAATGTGTTGAGAAAAGTAGTGCAGTTCAACATTATTTTATGCCTTTCACATTTTACACTACATATAACACACCACAGCATGCCACTATCATCATCAGCATCGTCATCAGCAAACTCTTTCTAGACGAGAAACGTTTTTTCTCCAACAACGATGCAGTAGAAACAGCAGCGGTAGTACATGGTAGTAGTGGAACAAACTGCCACTCCAACATCACGACCACCTCCAGCACTGAAGTACTGGAGGGAGCAGCATGCAGCTGTTTGCTTGTTGTACATTGTGATGTTCGATTTTTAAGTAAAATTGTTCCGAGTGTTCTGCGCAATGCAACAAAAAATATGTATTATCCGGTTTCTACATAGGTATTATTATTATTACACACAAGCTGTATGAGACTATAGCAAAGGGTAAGAAATAAAATGATATGTACTATAAAAATGGGAGAGGAAACGAGAAAAGGGGTAGACACCAACACAGCAGCAGCAGAAGAAAAAGAAAAACTTAACTTACTTCAACTCTTATAATAATACTAGTATCGCTATACACGCTAGGCACGCAAACCATTCATGTCGTACTTTCCCTTCTTTTTCTAATAGAAAGTGGGACTACTACGTCTACCACTACTACTACTACTAGAACGGATAAAACGACCAAGTCTAACAGTCCAACATGTCATACAGATAGAAGAGCTCAGCAGAGCAAGCAGAAGCAGACCTAAACAGCCACCACTATTGGCAGAACAAGGCAGATATGGTCAGACGAGTCTGCAGGATGATCTTCATCATGACATGAAACTGTTTTTCTATCTTTTTTACTCCTTCCACTCTCCCTCTGCCTGCTGCTCTCCTCGCCTCCCTTCTGTGCACACACATACCCCTTCTTTTTACTCGTTGTTGGCGTTAGCCCGACAGTTTTCTTTACAGGGAGAGAAAATATACACATAGGTACCTATATAAAAAGAAGCAGAAGAAGATGATCAAGATGAAAAGGCTTTTCTATTTTTTTAAAAAAATCCCTCAACATCTGCACTATAAAAATCTTGTATGGTATGTACATAAAGTACATTTCTAGCTAGCAGCAGTTGTTCACCATGAAACCAGACGAAATACATAACAAACATTGTACCTATTATAGAGATCCACCTTCAAAGCACACAAAAAAGTCTTACTACCATTTTCTTCTTTTCTTTCTTCTCAATTCCTTTCTTTCTTTTTTGTATATTACTTTTGTACACAAAAAAACTGGTACATCATCCTACATAATCGTATGTAGTATGGTTTCTTCCTTAGCTGCTCCGCTTTATTTTTTTCTATCTTTCTTTTCTTCCAGCAGCAGCAGCAGCATTAGCATCAAAGAGATTTTTTTTTCTAACTCTCTTTACATTTTATTCTCGTTTTGCAGTTGGGTAAAAAAAGAGAAAGGGAGATAGAAAGGGAAAAAGGAAGGAAGCTGTCCTCTTTTCTTCTATTTTGCAAATACACATAAAATGCCTTGTAGTATTTTTGCTATCACCGCTACCACCAGCAGCAGTAGAACAAAATAAAACTATTAAAAGTACGCGTGTGGTACACTATTATGTACAGTCTAAAGAATGTTTCACGTAGTGAACGGTTTATTTTTTAACAAAAAAATGTAAGCATACACTGTGTACACTTATTATTATAGTAAAAGAAAAGTACGGGGAATAATGATTTAGACATGATAATATGCTTTGCTTGCTTAAAGCTTGAAAAAGCAAACTCTGTTGTAAGTATGGTGGGCGATGGTGGCGGTAGTAATACCAAACTTGGGACCAGGCACAGGGCAGGCAGAGATTTTCAATTTTTATGTGTACTTGCTTATATAGACATGATGTTTTTTTTCTTTTCTCATATCATTCTCTTTAGCTTTTCTCTTTACTCTTTTTTCCAACGATATATAGCAGTAGTGGTAGTATATAAGTTGCTGTTCCAGAAATCCTCTCAAGAGGTGAACGAATATGAGAAAAGTGGATAGGAATAAATAAGCAAGCAGTGTAGAGTAGAGCAATAGAACGAAGTAAGTAGAAAGAGAAAGCATTTTTATAACGTTTATCTCTCGTCGTCGCATCTCTCGGTTTTGTGTGAAGAAGAGAAAGGAAAAATTTCTTGGAAAAGGGAAGGGACGCCACCACTACTAACTACTATAAAATGTAGGTACACGCACAACATGGTCTCATAACATGTGCCTAGCATCAGCATTTCCATATACTTTGCCCATCTTCATCCATCCATACTTTGTGTGATTATCATTATTATTACTACAGAGAAAAAGAAAGGCAGCAACAACAGTAATAATGGTAGCGGCAGCAAGAGATTGGCTGTATAGTTGTTGTAGTTTTCTCACAACAATAGTTTTCTCCTTTCTCCCGTATAAATGTAAGAACACGGATAAAAAAATAGAAGGTTGTTATTATAAAAAGTTTGCCCTGACGGTGGTGGTGGTGGTGAAATATGCGTATTTATGTATGATGCAAGAAAGAATAAGATGAAGAAAATGGGGAAAATACTCTAACAGGTGGTGGAATACTAGATTTATATAAACATGTATATTTTGTACGTGTGTAGGAAATGAGAAAGATGAGATGGGATGTAAGTAGTACTACTGGTAGTAGAATAATGGCTTGGTGTGTGGAGTAGACATACATAGGTAAGTACATACTAAAAAAAGTAAGTTTGTTGGATAGAGTTGTTGGATAATGTTGTTTGTGTTCTGTGTAGTCCTATAGGAATCACTTAAAGCTACTTACTTGCGACATATATATGGAAAAACTACTTGTATTATTATGTAGGTTGATAATACTCTTTGCCTCCCCTACCTCTACCACAATGACTACAACCAAACAACAGGTCTAATTAACCAGAAAACAAAATAATACGGTTAGAAAGAAGGAAGACCATCTGGAAAAGCTGTTGTGTGGTGTGGTAGAGCGTTGTGGTTGGTTGTGGTTGGTTGACTGCGGCTTTTTGAGATACGAGGAAGGAAGGAGAGAAAGAGGGAGAGAGAGAGAAACAAACAGCTAGGAAACTGCTGGGATGCAAGCGAGAAAAGAGCTAAGAGACAAGACGAAGAAGTAAAAGTGGAGGTGTATATCATTTAAAACTTGTAAAAGCACTCAAACTGATGATCATCATCATGATGAGTTTGCCATTTACTTTCCCTGCGTATGTGTACATGCAAAATATTTTATGTTGCTAAAAAATTAAATGCTGCAAAGTAACACATTTTAGGGCAAGACTAGAAATTGAGATGGAGAGATGAGAGCGAAAGCCCAAAGCACAGCAGTAGCAGCAACAATGAAAATATAAAAATGACATTACGACAATGCTTTCACGGTAAGAGATTTTTTTTTTTGCTGTTACATATTTTGTAATGTTGTACGTTTTCCATTCTTTTAAAAATGTATTCACACAGACAAGTATTATTTATTGTTCATTAGGTATACTTGAGGAGATTTGAGGAGATGAGCAGAGAGGAAAAAACGGAAAACACGAAGAGGCAGGAAAAGTGGCACTGCTGCTGACTGCTTGGTTTTGTTGTTGTTGTTGTGGCTGTGGAGAACGATGAATGATGATAATGATGAAAGGCATTGATTGCTCTTGCCTACCTACCTAACTAGCAAATATAGCATGGTAGTGGAAAAGTAATATCGTTTCTCTCACCCACTACCACTCACTTTCTGTCTTTTTCGCTCTCTCAATTTTCCTCTTTTTTCGCCGCTATCTCTCCGCAAAATTCATAAATAATGGCTTTGATTCAATTTTATTTTGTTGTGCGTCATTATATTATCTCTCAGCTCATGTCGTGTGTGTGAGTGTGTCTAATGTTCCCTTCGTAAAACGCAACCAGAACATAAAGTAGGGCTGCGGCAGAGATCATCGTGAGAGATGAGTAGAAAAGGAACGTTTCTGCAAAAATATTCTTACTCCCCATGTTCATCCACGTATTCCCAAATAACATCAGTCGTAGTCATTGCGTTTTCTAATGTAGTTAATAAAGTTGGATGGAAAGAAGGAATGAGAATGACATGACTTTGCATTGCTTTTTCGTTTCTGTTGTTGATCACGACGATGATGATAGTGGCTGTAAAAGGATCATTCTACTCACGATGGTCGTGATGATGTTGATGGTATGTTATTATTATTATTATTATTATGGTGAAAGTTGTGTGTACATAGCGTATTATTTTATTGTGTTGTATAATGCTTTCACATGTATATGCTCACTACTCCTCTTACTACCTACCTGTCAGATTTCGGGTAGCTTGGCAAAGGCTCCGATTCAATTACAGCATTAGTCACGGAGAAATTTCCTGTGGGCTCTGCTGATATACCCTGACCACGTCCTCGTTGTTTGTTCACGACCACGATGGAAGGCTTTTTGTTCCCTGAGTTGATTATTGACTGGTACTGTAAAGAACAAGGGAAAAAATCACACGGTATACATAAATAAATAAATAAATAAAAAATACTTATCTGACTATAACTAGTATATTACATGGCGTTTCCCAACATTGCATTTTCATTTCATTATTATCTCCGCCGTACCGCATTATACAACGACAAAGCGACAGCACTGAGAACAAGCTTTAAAAATTCCAATTTCCTCAAACTCGCAAGAAAGAAGAGAAAGGCGAAAAAGAAGAAAGGGCATGATGATGAAACAGGAGAGAGGAGACTAGAAAAGAGAATGGAATTGAGGGAACGGGAAAGAAAATTCAGAATTCCTTCACATACACAAAATGACAAACACTGGTATACTACAACATGTGTGTACATAGGTAATAAGCACAATATATGTATACAACGCCTTATAAAGGCACAAAGGCACAGACAACAAGTGAGTTGTTCTTTGACAATACGTAAGAATAAGTCGTATGAACAAGAAAGAAGAAGAGTGACGAGAAGAAAATAAGGAAAGAAAAGAGGGTTCTTCTTCTTCTCGTCTTCCCTTTATTTTTTCTTTTGGTTTTCTTTTGAATGTAGGCGTTTGTGCGTTATTCCTTTGTACATAGCACCAAGTAGTATGTCTACGTGGGTATGAACGTCTTCTTGTTCTTCTGTCTTTCTTCTTATTTGGTTACGAGCATTTTTTTACATTTATTGTTGGGGTGACTTTTGTGTGGATGTACTAAGCAGCAGCAGTATCGAGTAAGCAAAAGCAAATACAAAAACAAGTAAGTAGTGGTGATAGTAATAATAATAGACTTTTTTTATGTGTCGTTGTATTATTATTGGGCACGTACCTTGTCAAGATCGGATCTGAGCTGTTGAATCTCTTCCTCTTTGTCCAAAATGCGAAGTTCCAACTTGCGAATGATCTTGTCACGGAATGAGATCTCTTCTTCGAGTTGTTCAATGATTTGTTTTGCACTCTTACCCGAGGCTGCCACTGTCGTGGCCATATTGACGCTTTCTTCGTCGTCGTCGACGACGTCGTCGCTGCTTTTGCTGGTGCTTTTGCTGCTATTGTCGTCTTGTGATTTCTTCCTTTTTACTACTTCCACGTCTTCTTCCTCTTCTCTCCGTCTTCTCTTATTTCCCTTTTTCAATTTATCAATAAGAGAAACGGAGAGGCTTTTCTCCTTCCTCTTCAAAGGGGAATACGACGAAGAAGGGGAAGGAGGTGGTAGAGGAATAGAAAAATTCGACAGGACCGATGACAAAAACTCAACTACAATGAAATTCTCTGTTGATCAAATATGTACACCACTTTTTCCAAAGGACATTTTGCTTTTTCTCAAAGTACAGGAAACTGATACAGACATGCAGAAATACAGAGAAGAAAATGGCAGTAAAAATCTAATATTATTACACCACCTCCTGCACCGTGAACATTTGACAATATTATTATGTACTTGTTTGTACTACTTGAAATTTATCCCTATAAAAAGTATTACTTTTAATAATGTTATTACTATACAATACAGGTTTTTTCTTCTCTCTCTATCTCTCTCTTTTACTGCCTACTACTTCTCTCATAAAATAGATCACAATCACAACAAAAATATATCCTTTATTGTCGTTGTTACACTTTTTCAATCGATTCCAATTTCTGGATGGAAGGGAGCAATTTTCTGGTGTAATAAAATGTAATAATCTCTCTCAGTACGTTTCAGATGAAAAATCACCACTTTAACATTTTTCAATTCAAGTTACCACTACACAAGAAAATCAAATGGAGACTGTATTTATTTGTTGTAGCAGCCTTATTTGTTGACTTTGCTGTTATTATTATGTCGATGTTTGTTGATTTGGCTTGTCATTAGATTTTCTACTTTTTTCAGCTTCTATTGTACACAAAAAGCATGTATTTTTTACTCGGTTACTGTAAATGAGACGATGATCGTCATCTTCCAAGAGACTCACTCACACAAGTACGTAGGTAGACGATTTGTAGAATTTGTAGTCCTTGTTTATTTGCACAGAATTCGCAGTAAGCTAGAAGAGGATAGTTGTGTTGTTGTCAATGTACACAGATAAGAAAAAAAATAAAGCGAAATTGATTTCATGATCCGTTCCTTCCATTCATCATATCGACATTATCATCGCAATCATCAGCATCATCAGCGTGATCCTATTTTTAAAAGGCATTTAACAAGCGTGTTTTGCTAGAAGGCACGTGTTGTACTCGTTGTTATATATTTTTTTTCTTTGCTTACTTTACTAGAAGAGACGCAATATTTTTTTTGTATTCTGTGGGGAATAACTTTTTATTTGCTATCTTTTTATTCAAGAGTTGAGAAAAAAGGGAGGAGGAGGTAGACAAGGTGTGTTTTTAGTATCATCAACGGCAGCGCCTTGTAATTACATTAGCCAATCCATTATTATTGAGATAACAATTAATTACAAGTCATTGTAAAACTGTTTGTTATGCTATACTATGTGTGTATGTGTACATACGTACGCACAATTATTATTATAATAGTCTAAAGAGGGTAAACGGTAGTCAATTGAGAGGTGTGAACAGGTGCACTTTGTTTGCTTGAAAATGCGCAATGTTCAACACTCCAAAAAAATCTAAACCAACACTAGAGCAACACCATCATTCTTACCCACACGAGCGGATGCAGTAGGCGAGTGAGCGTTATGTTGAGATGATAATGACTATGACGCACCCTTCCGTTTTGTATTTTTCCTTGTGGTAGTAGTTGGTAGTAGTTAATGTTGACCAAAAATAAAGCGCAGGAACAAGTTGACGTTGATGTCTGCAACAAGGTGAGGAGAGTTAAAAAGAAAAGTACATAGTACGTAGTAGCAGTAGTAACAACCTAATAATATGATGTACGCTTGTAGAATGATGTCCGTAGAAAAAATTTATTAAGGCAGCCGCATTTAAAACATCAGTCATTTCATCGTGTCGTGGTCGATGTCGTCATTTAGAGCAATTTTCTTCTCAGAAGTAAAACAACAGGTACATGTAAACAGCAGGAAAGACTATTATTATTATTATTATTGCTCCTTAAGGGACGTTTTTTCTTCACTTGTCCATTTTAACATGCATGCTCGTTTCTCAAGAACAATCACTTTTCTGTCCTAATGTTCATTATTTGTACACAACTTGTAACATTTTTGATAGATTATTGCAATTGGTACTATCACCCATGTACTTTTTGACCTTCAGCGCGATTTCCACTTTAAATTATAACAAATTAATAATATATCACAACACAATTTACATTTCACAACAAAAATTAAATTGGCTCAATTCAAACCTTAAATTATGGACTGGATATTATTATTATTGTTTTTTTCGTGTGAGAGGGCAGGGTTACTTAAATTGCAATAAAAATTTCCTCCACTAATGGAACCAGTCAGGGCACGCTGCTTTTTTATGCGAACCCTTCAATCAAGTCATTTGTAGCTTTTGAACAAGAACAACATTGATAATCTTGCAAATTAATCACCAGCGCGTCCCTCTAAATATACTATAATTGATCTCACTTTTATCAAACAATTTTTTTATTTCTCTCCTCGCTTGTAACTCACTACCGATTAGTCGAAATAATAATCATTTAATTTTATGCAAATATAATATTGCATAAATTATTATTTTTGTGGTTAGAGCAGTGTGTAACAGCAGGAGTAGCACAGCAGTATAACAAATCACTTGCTGGTTTGGTCGTCCCTTGATTGCGCGCGTGTATGTAGATATTATTTATTGGAAGGCACCTGTAGAAAAAAAATTAAAACAAAAACGATTCTGATTGATTGACAGGATTCAATATAAAAATATGTTATATATGATTTGGTCTATGCGGAATGGATGAAAAAAAATTGCTGATATGACCAATTTGCTAAAAGTTCATTCGTTGTCAGTCATTTTAATGGCTCATCGTCGGAATAAAAACGAGTGTCTGAAATGATAACAGTATAATTTGATGACTAACAACTAAGGACACGGCTCTCCCTTTTTTACCTTATCATGTTATTATTTTATTAATATGAAAAAATGCATAAATAACAATGAAATGTGATGTTGTCCGCAGCACAGAACAACGACTTTATTATTTTGCGGTTGACTCTTTTTTTTTTAAAAAAAATATGAATTGCTCTCTGTTCAAATCTCTGTGTTTCTCTTTAGCTTGTTGTTATATATAGATCAGTTCATCTATTAAAGAGTAGTCGTGTGACAGGGTATAACTGACAGACTGACTCTTTATTAATTTGCCCTGCTTGCTTATATGTACAATAGTATGATGATGATTGCTCTTTTCTGTTTTTGTCTTATCATATCATATTTAGTGTGGTTAATCACATCGGCCAAAAGCATGCTAAATATAGACATTATTAACTTTAGACAAGCAACCCAGTCCATGTATCAAATCAACTAATCATCATTCTCATCATCATCATCAAAACCGTACACATTATGGACATAATAAAGTATACACACGGACAGACTAATAAGTTGGATGGACTTCCATGTATGTAACCGTGTAAAATTAATGAAACAGCAACAGTAAAATATTATACATTTTTATTTATATCGCATGTTCTTCTCTCGCTCTCTCTTTATATACCTTGCTGTTTTTGTAGGGGAAAAAAGGGTTGAAGGTTGACCAGATATTATTACCATTATGATGGTGATGATGATGATGATGATGATGATGATGTGTGTAAATGTAATGTACTTTTACATGTACATAGGCACATAAAGAACATAAAAGAGAATGTACTAAAATCTACTTATTTAGAACAGACTCCCATCATCCCATTTGAACTTTTACATGTTTCTTATCAGCCATGGATAAGTTGCTTGTAAGTTAGTCTGGTACCTAATAAAGATGAAGATATAGAAATGCATTAAAAAGTAAACGTTGAATGGAGAGATGTTGTTACTATTAGAATAAAAGGTAAGTTGTAAGACGAAATAGTAGGTAGGCATGCATGGACAAACAGACAGACATCCATAAATAGTTTGTAGGAGGTGGATTATTATTATTGATGGTGGAAGTGGAATAGGAAGGAAGAGGTCATGCAAGGCTTCCTTCTTTGCTTACTCATTCCTAGTTCTCAACAACGAGGACAACGACGACCCTCAATCTTCACTTCAACAAGTCAACAGCACTGAACAGAGATAATAATAATAATGTATGTAGAGTATACATTTGAACGAAAATGTTCTATATAAATGCGTTGCCTATATTTTACCATAATTACCATCATTGAATTTTTTTTCAAAAAGGATAATTTAATAAATATAATTCATGCATTAAACTTGTTTTGAATAAATGCTTATTCTCTGTTATTCTCTGATGAGAAAAAAACGTGATGGAACTGCTGCTGCTCTGTTAGTTTAACTAATATGCTGACATTTGGAATGCACCATAAAAATAAAAGCAAACTGAGAAGTAAATGGAGCAAAATAGGTTTTCTGATAAAAAAGGATTTAAATATAGACTCCTTCTTACATTTATTATGCATTCTGTGAAATTTGAACTGACATTTGATACGGGGCTAAAAATAGACTTGTGTTTGTGGTTTTTTTATTCAACGACTGACTCTGATGATGGAGAGCGAGAGTACTCATACAAACAACAACAAATAGCACTTTACCATAATATATTACACTTAATATATTCATAATATTAAAGTCAGTGAAATGGAGAGGAAAAGAGTCAATAAGAGCCGAAATAAATATTTGTCCTTCTTACAAATTTACCCTTATAGCCAGACTCTATATAATAACCACAAACATCAAACAACCAACAGAGCAGCAGCAGCAGCACATATCACATCACATTAAACATAATCTTATTGCATATCTCTCCATTTTTGCTAGAGTTCTGCTCTTTTTTTGCAGTGTCACTAGTACTACTACAAGTTTGTGGTGTAAGCAAGTTTGGCTTAAAATAACATTTTCTTGTGTATTTTTACATTTTCTCTATTACTGAACCATCAGGTTGTATTCAGTTTGTATGGGATATTTTTATACACTCATGCATCATCAAGATGATTATCATCATCGCATTTTTTCTGCACTTTGCGGTGTGGGCTTGTTGTACCTTTGACTCTATTTTCTTTTCCACCAGTTTTATCTCGTATGTATGCTGTACTACTACACACACACTGCTGTTGCTGCTGCTGGTCACTCGCTCACTTGTTGAGTTTTAACTGTGAAGATTACTTTTTATGCAGCAAGCAGAAGCAGCAACATCGTAAAACGAGTGGAAAAATAGCAATTGCATAAATGTGAGCATGTCGCAGGCAAACAGAACAGGATATTTTTTTTCACTTGAACCTCTTCACTTTAAAACAGTCCGCATGATCACACCAGTAGTAGCACTATAACCAAGTGTACACAGCAAACACTTACTCTTTTAGAGTTTCGATGAAAAACACCGCAACTCATAATAATGTGTGTATCTGCTTGACATTTTTTTTCGTTGAATTTCAAATACTTTTTTTTAGCTAGTATATTGAGACAACAATAACGAAGTAACCGTTTTCAATAATTTATGAAAAGAATCATAAGAATAATTATTGTGTAACTAGTACCAGTACTGGTCGGTTTATCTGACAAAAACTCAATTTGAAGCAGTAAAAAAATAATCTTACTTTGACGTGGTTTCACTATTCAAATGCAAATTAGCCCTTTTCTACCAATTTTATTTATACTTGAACACGAGGTTGCGAACTGCTGCCATTGTTGTCGGGCTGTTTTTTTGAGTTGCTTGAGTTGAGTCTGACCTGCTGACTTCCCACTTATTAGTAATATTATGCGTATAGATAAATGATTTGGATTTTTATTAGTGGAATATGTAGAATAACAATAAAAGTAATGGTCTTTGCAACTCACATTCAATCGACTTTGATTTTTTTTCAGGTAGGTTGGCACTTGGCTTGGCAGTATGTAATTACGTGTCTGTCTGCAGACTATTATTTTCTAGCCCGATAGTCAATACTCAAAGGGAGTAAAGCCGAGTGTGTTGTTTTATAGGTATACTGTATAGCTGCTCTCGGGAAACTAACTGACACAGAACAGAAACAAAAGTCATCGATGTCAGTCATCAATGATGAAGGTTTAGGTCGTGATTTTACAATGTTCTCTTTGATGATGAGCGAATGAGCTTTAAGAGTATTTTGTAGATTAGTTGTTGGTTATAATTGAGCTCAAATTGATATTCTCTAGAGGTTTTATTACTCGTACTTGTTGTAGGCACACAATGAAACGAGCAGCAGCAATGTTTTAGGCTTTGCTATAAAGTATGCCTATTAATTTTATTATTATTATTATTGAAATTGAGTGCAGTGCTGTTTTGTTACTTTATCCGTGTATCTCCTCATATGATGATGTATGATGATCATGTTGATCATCATCTGAAGCATGAGAATGATCCTTATATTATCATCATTATGATGACAAAAACGAGAACGTTTCTAAATATAAATGCCTATCTACCTTACTATTTCACCCATAAGTACATCATTTTAAGCAGTGTAAGCAGCATCATTGGAATAATAATAATAAGAACATACTACTAGTAGTAGATGCTACTACTTTATACTCGTCGAATGGTAAAGTTCATCATGAAATTGCCAGTAGTAGTACGTTACTTACAAAATGAAAAAAGGATGAGGATGGATGCTGTGTTGAATATTTGCCTGTGTTTGAATATAATTGAATATTGCGTTATGTTACTGATCATGTTGTTGACGATGAAATGACGATGATGATGATCACCATCATCATTTCATCGTCATCACCAAGCACGTTAAAAAGATTCAAATGTGTCGTTCATTGTACTCTGTATTAACAAAGTATTAGCTTTATGATGATGAGAACGATGGAATATGATTATTGCTATTATTTGTGTGTGTGTGTGTGTGTGCATGTGCATGGGTGGGGTTGGCTTTCAGTTTGACCATGAGTGCCATTTATTTTTCATGACGATGAATACGCGTGTATTTTTATGTGATACGACAAGAATGATATTATGATTTGCTTGTTCAGAGTACGCAGAGACGAGGGACACGGCAGAGATGATGACGATGACGACGAACGAAGAGAAGCAGCAGAGCAGGAGGAGGAGGACAATGATAATAATGTGCCATGTTGATGATAACAAACATAAAAAAGGAGTATAAGTGAACGAACTACTAAATCTGATTTGACTACTTTATCAACTACAACTTGGGCAAATTCAGCATTTTCGGCAAACGGCAGGCCGATGATCGTCATCGTCGTCATCATCATCAGCATTACGCTTAATTTGGATTTTATGTGTGGCACAACCACTTACTGCACGCTGCTTGGTGCAACTCTCTAAGAGTTCTTTTGTTTGTTCTTGTCTTATAGGTATTTTAATTTTTTAATGATTAGTAGAAAATCACAAAATAACTAACAGAACGAGGAAAACGGGATATTGCTTTTACGTGTGTCAAAAATGAGAGTAGAAGGAGGCACAAAGTATACAAGCAAAAAAAAATAAAATCGAAAAGTGATGAGATGGTAGTATGCAAAGTAGGGTATAAAGTGGCAAAAAAATGAGTTTATTTTTACCTTCATCATCTTGATGCCATCGCTCGCTTGTCTATTCAAGTGGCATGCTTGAGTCTTATTATCATAATGATGTAGAGAGTTCATAAATATATATTACTATATAATAGAGTAGTTTTGCACCATAAACGCAATTTTTCTTAATTTTTATGACTAGTACTAGTAACAATAATAATAGTACAATGATAAAGATCTCATCTTTACAACAAAACTAAGGTAAGCCTTTTCATGTCAATTGCAGTCAAGACAGTCATTTCTTTTTTTCGCAACAACTTCATCAATGTCATCTTATTCAGTGGTGCTTACCTACATACACATATACACAGTCAGTTATTTGGTAAAAAGGGTTTATGACATGACATGATGTACGGTGATATGAGCACACATCATCATATTTGCTGACTAAAATAACCGACTACCTTCCGAATACTCCTACTGTGCTTCTACTTGTACTAAAGTAAAGCAATAAAAATCCCATTTTTCATTTATTTCTTGCAGGAAAATTGTAACTACTACTAAAAGTCTGTGAAACTACTCAAACATGTACTTATTGAGCAACAAGAAAGGAGAAAAGGGAGAAGAAGAAAAAAAGAACGGCCGACCGACCAACCGACCGATCCCATTTTATCACAGCGTATCAATATCAGTCAGTTAAAAAGAAACAGCAGCAGCCACATGCAAAGAACCACACAACAAACCAGAAGCAACAGTACCAACATCATCATCACCACCACCACAACTACTACTACTACTACCACCACCACCACCACCAGAACACCCGACATATCCTTGTCGCCCTTCTTTTTCCTTTTTCCCAAACGAAAAAGAACCATTCATCTGCGAATGAGAGGGAGAGAGATCTCACAACTCATTCAATCTAACACGAATCCACAAAAATATATTATGTACTTGTTGCATTGCTATATATTTTTTTCATCGTCATTATTATCATCAACTCAACCTCTCAATAACCTGAATCGAATGATATATTTGGCTTATGTGAATGTGATGTTGTGTCTGATATGTAGAAACTATTAAATGTGTGTGTAGTTTTATTTATTGCACAGATTTTCTCTTTCATTTCATTTTCTCAACTCGTAAAAATGCCAAATAATAATACACAGTGTGTAATGTGATATATAAAAGGAATGTATAATATTATTTTTTATTTTATTTATTTATATAACAACATTACAACTTTTTTTTCGCCGTCTCATAACAAAATAGATTTAATGATATGAGGAGAATTATACGATTATTCTATGACTTGTTAATAATCTACTAAACAGCAAAGATGCAGATGGTTTGTTGGTATTTCTCTCTCTCTCTCTCTCCCTCTTGTTGTAGTTTTTATGGGTGATAGGGCGGGCGGTGGAATAACGTAATGATAATCATAAGATGATGATGATGTTGATGATGAATATGATGTGTGACAGACAAGCGCTATTTTTTTATTATTTATTTTAACCGTGCCATGATGCCATTGTAATAGAGAGAAAGAGAGAGACGACATGCTAATCATCATCATAAGTAGAGTATCAATCATATCCCTTCATTTCATACATTTTCTTGATAACCTCTATTGGATTTTGCAGGCTAAAACAAGTAATTTTATGAGGTTATAATCCCTCCTGTTGTTGCTGAGCAGATTTGGAGTAGTAGAAGTAGCAGCAAAACTACAATAACACGGATTATTACAGCTTTGCACAATATGCAGCAGTAGTAGCAGCAGCAGCAGCGGCGAGGAAAAAGTCTAATAATAAAAATGAAAAATTATTGGGTGATGGAGTATGCATATACCTATCTCCATTTTATTATTACGATTGGGATGTGGTTATTAGCATTTTTATTATGATGTTCACGGTGAGATTGCAGGTAAGGAACGTACGAAATAACTAACAAATAACATGTATATTTAGCACACCTCACTGCCACCGCCGCCAACAAATACACACTATATTTCTTTTTAAATATTATGATTACTCTGACATCGATATCGCAGCAGCTGAGATTATTATTAGCACACGTCGTCATCTCCCAGTACGGCGCGATAGGTTCTTTTTGCTGCAGCAGAAGCAGTTTATTTTATGATATTGTTTGTCATAAATCAAACAATTTTTACCATTATTTGTCGAAAATGTATAAATAAAAGTGCACACGACTGAGCAAATAAACTCCTCCAAAAGTCATGAAATATAATGTATTACATGACATGGTAGAAATAATGGGTCCATTTCATAAATTACAAAAAAATACGAATAAGTAAGTAATAATAACGTGAATTGTGAAAGCTTTCATTCTCAAAAGGAAGAAAAAAAACTGTGAAACAAAAATAAAGAGTAGAATGTTGTTGATGTTTAATGTTGTCCTTCTACAAAGTAAACAGAGAGTTTGCAATGCATACATATAATAATATGGATATTATTCAATGAACAATATGGCCCCGTGCTGCTGTGGGTGGACATTGTGCTGCACGTAATTGGCGAATATTGCTTTTCAAAAGAAAATATTTTATATTATAAATACATATATTTTTTTACGTCCCATACTTATTTCACAAGAGATATACTTTTTGATTCATATTTAATTCTCATTCCTTATTTACATTCATAATTGCTTCCTTTCCCTTTTATGTTCAATTTGTATGAGCTTTGATATATTCGCACGCTTGCTTACATTACACACACTTGGTGTATTTCATGAGCATACACACACAGACAAATAATAAATTTAAATGATAAAAGTTACACATACCTATTATTATTTTGGAGAGGAGCGGGGTTATATGGAATTTACACGGCTGTCAAATATACGAAAAGAATATTGATGACAAAAAAAGTACTTCTGTTCAAATTGGCTTATATGTGCACTTTTTAATCCTATCTTGTGCCGTCGTATGTCGCATTTTTAACTACATCATCGTCATCATCATCATCATATCATCATTGTGGCATGACCATGTAATCATTATCGCACATCATTAGCTAAATATGAGTGGCTTGACAAAGTACCTTCTTATTTGTGTATGTATATTAAATAGAAAATAGTGCGGATTTGAGAGTGATAAGCGTATTTGCTGTTACAAAACTGCTTTTTGCTGTGCTGGCCCCACCAATGATCCTGTTTGATGTTGTGGTTGGCAAAACCAGAAAATTCAGGAATAAATTGCTTTCTATTATTTATCCAACCTGGAAAAAGCTATGATGATGATAGTACTTCTGCTTCTACGGCTGCCGCCACTGATTACTATTTATTTATTACAAAGTCCACACACACACACACACGTACTCCCGTTTATTTTTAGGCTGTAGTACTGAGTATTTATGAACTCAGCTCTCAACTCAAATGTATAATTCCCTTTCATGTCATCAACATCCCAGTATTACGATTACGTATGACATTTGATTACTTTATTAAAAATAAACTTTTTATTATCAATCTATCCCATTTTTTCTGTCAGCAACTTTCATCTCTTCATAATCATCATCATCATCGCCATCACTCTAACCATCATAAATATTAGTATTGGCTTGAGAAATGTTGGCATATTATTGGTTTTCTCACTTGTTATTTTAACTCAACCTCACAATCAGTTGTTTGTACCTACACGTTAAAATACAAATATTGCGTGATTTGTGTGCAGCTTTGTATAATATTTATTTTGAGCATGTGCACAGAAATAGAGATTAATTTGGAATTTTACAATGACATTGTCATTCAAACAACAAGATAACTATTACAAGAACGTACTAGAGTCAAATGACAACTATTTATTATAAAATATACAAACTTGTGTATATTTGCGTGTGTTCAACTATAAATTAAAGCACCAATACAAAATTCTAATGACTATATAGTGGTGTTATAGTGAGCTTAGGGTGAAGTAGATGATGATAGATCGAATAACATAATATGTACCTGAGAGAAAAAAAACTCATCCATTTTTACCCACGTTGACAATGAAGCCCACAAGTTTTCTCAAACAGTAG
>JAHZMT010003092.1:0-27791 GCA_027743785.1 Sinhomidia bicolor
CCGAAAATTGCCCCAAATTTCGTAATTTGGCTCCTGATGTCTAACTTTCTTGACATGAGCATTTCAGTATCAATCATAATTTCAACTTTCATAATGCGTTATGTTCTTCACAATTCATATGTCAGTTTTCATCAGCTTATTTATATATTTGTTTGAAATTCGCGTTTGCTTGCATAATACTGTTTGAAGAAAATCATGGGACTACATCAAGTCAATTGGAATCATTCTGGTGGAGTCATATGTCAATAAATTGTTTAATAAAACGAAAAGTTTTGGAAATGCTTCCAGAGGTGCAGGTTTTTCTGAGACTATGTAATTATGTATATACATATTTCAATATTGTTTGTTATTTGTAAATATTGGTTTTACCAACAGCTGAGTCAATAACCCAGCGGGAGAGATTTTGTGAGTATTACGAAATACAAACTCCACTGCACTGTGTGACTCGTTTGATGAAATGAACAAAGTGAAACCGAAACCGCTGAATCGCATGATCTCATTCCGTTATCGTTTCGTTACCATTATCGTGTTGTTAATTTGTTACTAAACTATTTGACGCTTTACTAATCACATGAAAACTATCTATATTATTGCATGTTTGTCACCCGACTTGGAAATTACAATGATCTTTTATTAACTACATATGCTTGCTTGATGCTGCAAACAAGAACAAGAGAAGTATTGTTCATTGGTCCCAAATTGTGAATTTTTCCTAGAAAAATAAAACGATATACTGCAATAGTGCATACTACATGCAATGTCTCAAAAAAATCGATTAGTTAATCAGGCAGTCAGTACAAAGTTTGTACTGTACTACAAACCTTAGAGGAAACGCTGAAACAGACCATTGCGCATTAAATACAGTCTTATCTAGAATGTATCTAAAAAGTTTCAGGTCTAGGTCAGCTCACTGAAATGCAGAAAAGATCACTGATTTATGAAATCTTCTGTAAACAATGAAAACTTAACAAGTTGAAAAGGATGGATGACTAATATAAACATGCCTTTTATTGTTTACATATAAATTGACATTTTATTTTTCTGTCACAGTATGATCTGAGACTTGCAAGGAATAAATTGATTAGAATTGCAGAGAAAAAAATAATTAAAAAGAACGGCAATCAGCAATTTTTTTTACAGAAACTGTCATTTTTACACTATCAAAATATGTATTGAAAGATAAATAAAGATTAATATCCTTCAAAGCTAATAAAAATAGTCCAGAAAAATCCGGTTGCATTTAAAGAACATTGGTATATCACGGACCGAAGCTACTTGACCCCAAAAAATAAAAACAACCTGAATTTTTTGATTTACTTTCTACTTGAAAATTTTTTAAAAGCATGTCATGTCAAAGTATCTTTTTATTTTTTGCAGAGATTTTTCTATATAAATAGTATATATTCGGTCGCAGAACAGCTTACTCCATGAAAAGTTATTCTCTGTAGTTTAAATAAAAGGTCAGTTTATGTGTAAACAGTAGTACTATAGTAGTCACTACTTTGTACTACAAAGAAGACATACTTGTCTATCGGAGCGGAGCCATTGCCATAAAAGTTCGTAGGACGTGTAGAATATAAGATTTTTAATTTTATTCTATTCCAAAAAACCTGACAATCTGCAAACGCCACGCCAAAGCAAAAAAATCTGCACAAAAAACAGGAAAAGAAAATTATTGAATATTACGCTTTTGAAGTTAGTGAAACGGCAGAGTCAAACTTTCTTATAAAGTAGTTTAATAGCTTTCACATAGTTAGCAATGAGCCACTGTTAATGAATGTCGTCAGTCACATGTATTTATAATTGAACATTGGTGTTTTTCAGACGGAAAAATTCGTAAGTGAACATGGCTTCTTCCACTTTCCGCGACTTTGATGGTGATACAACAGGGCCAGACAACCCGGAGAAAATAACACGGTATGAAGAATTTTTAAATGAAGTCTTACGCAAGGATTTAAAAGAGACTTTGGAAAGGAGGGATGAAGTTTACTGTATCATTTCCGAATACATGGAACTACAAACAGTGCTCGAGAAGTTAGAAAACGCAAAAGCTTTTGAATCTCCAACTCCCACCAAGTTGCGAACGAGAGTAGAAATTGGATGCAATTTTTATGTACAGGCTAACATTACCGACTTGGACAAAATCATTGTAGACGTGGGTTGTGGCATATGGCTGCCTATGAATCGTATTGAAGCCCTAAAGTTCATTGCGCAGAAATTAAAGATTTTGAATGCACAGGCCGCTTCACTAACACAACAAGAGTTGCAAATAAAAGCCAAAATCAACATAGTTTTGCAAGGAATACGTGAATTACATGGAGTTTCGCATAAATCGTTTACTCAGAAATTAGATCAAGATTCCGGACCACTTTAAGTACCTCCCGCTTATCATATTTACCATGTAAATTGGAGTGCCTTTCTATATAACCAAACTAATGACAAACATTGTTGTTCCTTTTGATTATACATATTAGAGAAAATAAAATGCCAACTACGTTAACATACATGTCTCACGTATGTCAATGATCTATGTATCTCATAATGTATGTGTACTTACATTTTTAATGTAGTATTTTAAAAAAATAAGTGTCTAGTCGTGGCCATAAAGTGAAGATAAACTATTGTAATGTTAAGTGCTACTATCTGCTACTATAACCTAAGAGGAGTAATCTAAGCATGTATCATCATAGACTATAGCTAGTAAATTATAAATTGTATAATTTGTGAACAAATAAAACAAATTTACAACTACAAGTAAAAATATTTGTTAAGTTTTGTACGAATTTTTTTATTCAAATCATACGTCTTTAATAGTCGAAGAGCATACATCAGAAAACTTAAATCTTATTTAGCCGCAGGTTTGCCCTTGGCTTTAGTCGAAGTTTCCTGAGACTTCATTAGTTTAATGACAATCTTCTGTTCTTCGATCAAAAAGGCTCTAACAATCCTGAAATCAAAACAGAACATAACCCTGTTAGTATTTTTTCCCACACATTAGTAAGAGGGCAAAGTTTAAACACATCTAATTAGCTTTATCACGTACCTCTCTTAACAAAGGAAAAACAAATAAATAACAAAATTAGTTTTGCCAACCAACAAGTTACTTGAACATTTCAAAGGCTGCACCAGTATCAAACTATTCATTCCGATTCTTCAAAAGTTCAATGCGTACAGCTGACTTCAACTTTCAATATCCAAACTTAAAAAAGAACTCATTTTCAACTTTGACATTTTATACAGAAATGGGCAATACTTGACCCCCTTATCACTATCAAAGTGTCATCCATTAAACTTTTAGTTCAAGCACTTTTTAACTATTAAACTGACTTCTCATTTGTTGTCTGATGATTATCAACCTTATGCACACATACAACAACTAGGAATCGTCAGTTAATAAACCCTATCAAATAAAATAATTAGCACTAATTTAAATCTTACATTCTCCTCCTGTTGCTAGCTGTATTATAGGAGAGCCTCCTCCTCAGGGTAAGTCGCTGAACCATAATTGATTTTTAAATCACTACAAATTAACCTTTCAAACTGGTTAAAATCTCGGGACAACTTTGCTCCCGGTCTACTATGTGTTGTTTTTACACACGGTAAAGGTGTATGGATGAATTCAAGACAAGTTGAATTTTTGTTCAGAGAGAGAGAGAGACACACACTAGTTTTTATTCATATTTTGCCTGCACTTTCGCTGCTCAATCACTTCTGTCGGCAATATCGGCATGGCTAGTTTTCTGGCTTGTGTGAGTAGGTGTCGCCACATACACTAACAGGAGCGAAATGTCCAGATTGTGTGTAAGCGTATTAGGCAATAGATGACGCTGAGTGTATTGCATGAACAAACGCTGCTGCTGCTAGCTGATGTGATGTGGCTGGATTGTAAGGAAGAGAACAACGATTCTCCTCATGTCGTCCATATATTTTGTGTGTGCCTGTGTGTTTGGGATAATAATGATGCCAAACAGAGAAGGCAAGGGCTGTTCACAAATTTCTTTCCACCTTTTATCTTTTATATTTCATGTTGACCGGCGTCTACCGGCTTTGTTGAATGACATTGCGTACACTTGTAAGCTTGCCAGTCCAACTTGGAAATGGAAAGGAGAATACAACTTGTATCACACAAACAAGTACATATTTTATAAAAGCTATTTATTTATCGGGACCGGGAGTATCTATCATATCATATCAATAAGTGGATGAATGCAAAATATTATGCTATAGAATATATATACCCATTCAGAATCCAGTTAGAGAGTTGAACTGAATATTTCGCATTTCGCTGTCGTTGTTGTATAGTTCACTAAACTGGAGAAAGGCAAGGAAATAAAATTAGTTTTGCTTGGTGTGGGTGGGTAGGAGGAGAGGGTAGGGACTGGGATACGCATACTTTGGGATGTATTTTAATAAAATGTTTGGAGGAGATTCCAAAAGGCTGTACTTGCAATACGCACCGTGAACAAAAGGAACTAAGTTTGGATAAAAAGAAGTATCCATGGAAATACAACTTTAAAAATTTCACTGCTCTTTTATTAATAAACATGCGTCGTGACTCGTGACGGCGCAAGGCCATACGCGCCTAGTCTCCTTTACGACCTCAAGGTTGTGAATCTGGCCATAACGACTTAAGGTAGTTGGAGGAAGCTCATACCAATCCTCTCCGTTCGCTTTCCTGACATTTCGTTAGTTCGAGTTCGTATTGTTCGACAGAAACATTACATGTAAACGAAAGTAAAAAGAAACAATAACATAGCAACGTAAGTACGAGATCGCACCTCCTCTTTCTTAATCGTTATTTTCTGCTTCTGAAAGGCGCAGCGAGCCTTCCATCCAGTTACAACTTACAACCCTCCCCTCATTCACTGTCAACCTGGTCCTCAATATACTCCTCGGGCATAAGCATAAGCATACATCTTCTCAATGATAATGATGAACTCTGTCAGTGTCATGTCTCTGGCATGTCTTTAGTTACCCCATTGGACAATAATTGGTAAGCTATTTTGCTGGTAATGCCTGCTTGCACTGCGCTCTGCGCTACTAGCTTATCCACCTGGTGCGTTATTGTTATAGTTCAAGTCGTTGTCGCACCCAAGTATCTCCACTTCGAAGTAACAAGTTCGCGTGCGTAGGAGCGCCTAACCGTAGTAGCTTGCGCTTGACGACACGATTTTGACGTTTTTCCGTCACTCAAGAATTTCTCCGTTTCTCGTTGCATCAAACTTTTTTAAAGTTTCCATTAATAATTTTGTGCCATATTGTTTAGGTATACAAACATTTATAATGAATTTCTATATGGAAAATGCCAGTTCAATTCAAATGCAAAATCTACATTGCAGTTTGTAAATTGTGCAGTTTTATGTTTTGCCGACCAATAAAGATTAAGCAACCGCACAGCGATTAACACATTTAAAAAAGCTTTAACGGTGCGTGTATCTTCATGTAAAAGTAAAGAAAGCAAAGATAAAAACAATTTTGCATAAAGAAAACTCAACAAAGAATGGGATTTTTTACACCTTAAAATGGCTTTTACCATTTTAACATGGATTATGGATAAAAGGTTATAGTAAAAGACATGTTTAATGGATGAAACTATGTATATAGATCTTCTCAAGCTGTCCCAATTTTTTATTTGACACAGAGATGTCGATTAGGTTTGTCCACCATCTACCGTCCACCACTCCACCGGGTAGAGCTTGCATCTACCGCCCACCATCCACCAAGCTACTTTAAAAAATCAGGTCCACCAGCTACTCCAACCAATAAAATCTACCAGTCCACCGGCTACCAAGCATAAATAATACTCCCCCATCTACCAAGTCCACCGCTTACCTATTTTTGGTAGTTTTTACAATATTTTGAAACGATTAAAGCAACGGAATATGCATGTGCGGCTTTTATTAAAAAACCACCCATTTTGTCTTCATCAAAATAAGCCTCACCACTGAGTTTCGATTTCTTGCTGGTTTTTTACGCCACAATGTTTACACACACAAGCTAAAATACTAGGATGTACAGCTAGGACCAGACACAAACACCAGTTGTGTGTGATTTCTTATAAGAATTGGTGGTGGGAGTTAGAAGTAGCTCCACCATCTACCGTCCACCAAGGCTGAATATAGCTCCACCATCTACCACTCCACCAAGAGAAATGCCAAAAGCTTTCCACCGCCTACCATCCACCAATCTACCGGTGGATGGTAGATGGTGGACTGGTAGATACTCCACCGCGGTAGATCTACCGGTGGAATCGACATCTCTGATTTGACACAAAGAACATAAAAATGAAAATAAAACAGTCATTGTCAGTTATTACCTTAGAAGTCAGCTAGCTAATCATAGACATTTTCTTTATTGAAATTATAAAATACATACATATATACTAACAAAATAAGTTGTTCAATACAAAATTGTACTCTAATTTGACTCCTCCTTCTCCTCCGAGCATTTTTGCTACCTATATTCACTTTTTATTTTTTGCCATAATTCAGCTTTTACCAGAACAAAAATCTTTTGTCCATAATAGTAAAAGGTATACATTTTAAAACGTACAAATCAATTTATCCATATCTCCATAACCCATGCTAGCAGTTAAAAGTTGCATTGCCTATTTATTTGCACTCTGCCCCGTTGCCGAAAAAGCTGTACAGATCTAGAGAAGCTAACAAGTTGCGTGTTTTTTCTACTTGAAATGCAATTAAAAGTACAACATACATTTCCCATGCCATGCTTTCTATCTATTACTTAGGCAAATTAAGACAAGCAAGGCACGGTCGGAACAAGCAAGGTAGTAAGTAGTACAGCATGATAACAAGTCAGTCCGCAGCGGTAAGTAGTAGCAGTAGCGAATATGTCTCCCTTTCATTTTCATTCTATTTTTATTTTCCATGTAAGGCAAAAATATTTTCAATTCAAACGAAGAAAGATAACGCAGTGAAGTTGCTTGCCTTATGATGCAATACTAATTTGTGTACCTTATCTATACCATACCTACCAAACACAAACAAACAACGAACCTAAAAGAGCATACTGCACAGCACTATCATCGAAGACAAAATCTTGCATTTTAAAATTTGTGTTTTCGTAGTAACCTGTGAACGGACCTTTCTAATGGAAAGAACTAGATAGATAGGGGCGGGATGCAAGGATTCTAGTAAAGCTGATGAGGAAGGTGCACGGCACGGCACAAAAGCGAAGCGAGGTGGATTGCTGCTCTATTCTACTCTGCTAAACAGCGAGTTTGAAAGAGTCTCCTCGCTCTCCGTTTTTTCGTAGGTTTCTGGTTTCTCACATGAAACTTTATAATATTATATTGTATTGCATTATATAGAGTGCATGCACTTGGGCAATTTATGTGTGTGTGCAGTGCAAGCAGCAGCAGCAGCAGGGTATCGGCTTGCCATGCTTAGAAGGATGGGAAAAAAATCCCGGGTACAATGAATCTGCTTGACGTATACTTGGTACGTGTTGTTGTAGTAAAAGACCAAGGCAGGCAGGCAACAGCCTAGCCTATTTTTATGTCGAAGCGCTCTAGCATGCATGCATAGTTTCTCCGAGCGACCACCTCTGAAAAGTAGATCTGTCTTCATATTTTTGAATTGGTTATTGGGAAAAATGTCGGGAGTGTAAGAATGGAAGTACATGCATCGGTGGTACATGATTGCGATCGTAGTAAATATTTTTTTGTTTCCTCCTTTTGCCTCTCTGCCTGCTCTTCTTCTTCTTCATCCACTTCTGTTGTTGTACGCTCCGCATTTTATATTGTCCCTTTTCCTTTCTTTAAATACGCAGTTTGATGTGGAAAAGACGGATGGATAGCTGGCTAGCTAGCTTATTATTATAGACGAAATGGAATGATGATAAAGGAAAGCAATATACATTATACATGCACACCACCACCACAACAACAAAACACAAAGAAGGACAAAGATCTTTTTTTATCAGCTTCAAATTCGTTTTCAGCCAGCAGCAGCAGCAGAAATAATCACGACATACAATGCAATCATATCGTCGTCATTGCGTATTGCGTTATATATTCAAAAAGATATATACATATATTATTTGTGTGATAACGAATATTACATGTTGATGACTATGATGATGAACTCGCTGATACAGATATAGCAGCAGCAGTAAAGAGCAAATGAGACGATAATAATGACAATAAACTATTGGCATTGAGATGATTGTGACGACGACGATGATGATGACGAGAGAGGAAGAAATTTTCAAAATTGAAATGAAAAGGAAGGTAAATTGGTTAGTATTATAAGAAGACACATAGGTAGATGATGATAATATGTAGGTAAAGCATCTTGAAAAGCCGTCCATCCATCCATCCGCACCGCACACAGAAAAACAAAAAAAGAAACGACAGGACAGGAGGAGCAAGTATAAAGGCGATACACTCACAAACACAGAAAGAGTGAGAGAGAGAGCAGCAGAAGAAAAAGCCCAAGAAGCAGAAGAAGAAGAGGTTCAGAAAATATATATGTATAAGGTTTAATGGTAAGTTCATTTCATCATATTATATTTTTATATTATCGCTGCTTGCTGCTACTTACTTACTACCACCGCCACCACCACACCACCACCTTCCTTGGTACACAACAAACACACACAAGTACTCTATTACTTGCGACTCCGACTCGCTCGACTCCTCTCACACCACCATATATACCAAACCAAAAGCAAGACATCTCATTTTTTCGGTCGTCGGGGCTCTTCTTGTACTTTACATTTTTAGCGCTTTAGGTATACGACGGATGGACGGACGGCTGTACGAAATAATGTAAATGATACTAAAAGGCATAGTTTTTATTTTACATTTAAAACTGCTGCTCTGCTCGCTGCTATTATTATAAGGTTTGCTCCTGTTCTTCATTTCTGCTAATACTACAACTACTACTGTTAACCTATTATAATCATCATCATCGCTGCTACTACCACCACACCATCATCATCATCGTCAGATATTCTAAATTGAATTGAATGAGCACACGAAAACGACACAAGAACGACGACTCGAACAAGAAGAAGTTAGGAAGAAAGAAAGAAAGAAAAAAGACCTAAAAAGAAAGAATACTATTTTTCGTACAATAAACCATACATCTACTAATCTAACTAAACTTTTTAAAAAAACAGGCAGGAGGACGACAACGACACGACGAAGAAGGAATACACAATAAAATAAAAAAAAAGAAATATCTATATCAGTTCACAACAGTTCTGTAACTTCAAAACTTTTTCTATTAACCAGCATCGTTTTTTGCTGCTACTACTATTACTACTTCTACTACTACGCTGCTATCATTGTTACTTGTTAGGCCAAGTTTGTCGTCGATTTTTAAAAAAGAAGAAGAGCGAGAGTGTGGTGGCAGTTTGTGGAGTTTTGTGGCACAAAAATATATATATATATACATTTATATAGACATACATAAACACATCTTCAGATTTTTTACATAATTATTAAGCTATTTAGAAGATTAGAAGAAAAAAAGTATCTGTTGTTGTTACTAAAAACTTACTAGTACTACCAACCAATTTAACTTACATAAAAAGTAAACCACTGGTTTGGTCGTGAGAAGAGTCGTCAGTCGTCGGCTATTTATCATTTGACCACCTCACCAACATCATCATCGTCAAAAAAGATTTTTTTTCGTTTCATTTACAAAACAACATAGGTATTTATTAGGAAGAAAGAAATAGTGTACAAACTGCTGTTATTATTATTATTATTACTTTTATTCTAAAAATAGTCGATTGTTATTTAGCGGCGTCGTACGAGTGTGTCTTGATTTTTTACGTTACATGATAGAACACTACAAATCAGCAGGAAGAAAATAGTTTGTTTGTAGTAAGGTTATTTAATACGAAGAGAGCAACAATCTGTCTTGTGCAAATGTAAAGTTTGTATTTACTATTGCTAAACTAATTTTAAGGAGTAGTTTCGAACAGTAACGTTTTATACAGTTAATGTACATATAAAAGTGTAGGATAGTTAGGGATTGTAATATTTTCAACCGACTTCTCTCACTGGAACTAAAGTATCTCATTTCAGGTGACACAACAAGCCTGTTCATTACTGCTATATACATACAACATAAAAATATACTTAATTTTAGATTTTTTTCAAATTAAATCATTAAACTTAAACTAAGTGTATATTCAGAGAAAGGGTATTAATTATTCGTACGAATTCAACTTGGTTAACAAATTGACATTCAGAGTTTTGAGGGTTGTTTATTAGAAATTCTTATATTATTATTGTCTTGACTGACTGTGACGGAATATTTTTAAGGTATATATAAAGTAAGAAAGAGTTATTGAACAATTTCATTTGATAGAAGTACTGAGAAAGTGGAATTAGTAGCAGAGCTGCAGTATATAGCTCGTGTTCTTGTGTATTTTTTGTACGATTATTAAATTTATTTGGACATTTGTCTTTAAGTAAAACGTTCTTTCCTCTTTGTATAAAGTATTGTAGAAAAGAGAGACTACATACGGCAGGAACAACGAGACAGTTAAAGTTCAGTGATCTTCATTAGTATTCAAGTAAAATCATTTCCTCCGATCCTCATCATTACGAGTAGTAGTGTGAAGCAGAATGGTCATGGAAGAAAGCAACATTCACCATAGTCCTGCTGGGGATAACAACAACACCAATAGTACTAATAATAATGTGTACTTGGTTGGACTGGAGTTTGTTCGTCAGTACTACACCGTTTTAAATCAAGGGCCTCTCTACCTTCACCGGTTCTACTCGGATGATTCTTCCTTTGTTCATGGGGCATCTGCGAGGGACTCCAAGGTTGCTTACGGTCAACAGGAAATTCATAAGAGAATCCAATCCCTCAACTTTCACAACTGTCACGCAAAAATCCGACAGGTAAGATTATATATAAATAATAATATAAAATGTTCAGTTTGTGAGTGTTGGTCGTGATTCAATACTTTTTAGGCGTTCATATGACATTTAGTTTGAACGACGACTCCCTTTGCATGATAATTCAAGTGTTCGTAGTTGTCTGATATACATAGTACATAATATTAAGTAGTATCAAACATATCAGCTAAAAAATGCAATGCAAATACAATGTGGTATTTACATGAAATTTGTATGTTGTTGGGTGAAATAAGAAATACTGCTATTTAATTTAATTTATGGTAAGAGCATAAACAGATATAGTAGAAGGGTACTTTCAAGCTCAAATGTTTAGCAGTGTTAGTAAGTACCAAAAAATTTGGAAAGGGGAGTAAACTGTAATGCATTCTCATACATGTTTGCTGTAATTTACATTTTTAGGTTGACTCGCATGAGACTTTGGGAAATGGAGTTGTCATTCAGGTTACCGGAGAGCTCTCTAACAACGGCCAGCCAATGCGGAGGTTCATGCAGACATTTGTATTGGCTCCTCAAAACCCCAAGCGGTACTATGTTAGGAATGACATCTTCCATTATCAGGTAACGTATTTTGAGTTTTATAATTAATGAGGTTATATTTATTTACATCGTTTACCTTTTCTGTTTCACTAATTTGCCTACAAAGAAGATGTTTCGTTATGTTTGACTGGTGTGTATATTACTGCCTATTTTACTGCTTTGTTCTTTGTTCATAAGGACTTTTTCAGCAATGCGCTAACTTTAGTTCCCCAATATTTTGCTTGTTTTTAGGACGAAATCTTTTGCGACGATGAAGGGGAGCCGGAAACTCCACCCGAGTCAACACCAGTGGACACCGAAGAGGCGGAAGATCACGAGAAGGAGGGCGACATCAATGGTGGGAGTGAAATTATAACCACCGATCCAGCCTCTCCGGTGTCCACCACTGTTACTGTCCCAAAGTTGTCCCCTGGAGGAATTACCCCGCCGACAGTCTCTGCCACCGGCAACTCTCCAAACAACTTAATTGAGGTTACTGTAGAGGAAAAAGTACCATCAAAACCTGTAGTCGAAACCCCTGTTTTATCCACAAACCAACAGAGTGGCGCGGGAGACGAGGATGTAGTTCCCCCCGTAAAAACTCCAACACCCGTTACTGTTCCACCACCTGAAGAGGAGCACCCACCAAATAACACGAGCAACAGCGGTCCAAAGACTTATGCTAATCTGTTTAAGTCTGGGACGTCAGTAGCAAAACCTAATAAATTAGCTTCAGATTTCAAACCTGCGGGTGTCACAAATAAATTATCTGCGGTAGGCACAAACGGACCTTCCGGTAGCAGCCCAGGAAATGCCCAAGTTGTGAGTTTTTAAAATGATTGTTTGTTTGCCATTTGTGTCATTGTCCTATTTCTTGTAAGCTAATTGTCGATATCACATTTCCTTTCAGACTGTTAGTGTAAATGAAGGAGGTGTAACATCCCCACCACAAGTTTCCCCGCTGCCAACATCAGCAGGAGGTAGTAAAGGCCTTCCTCCACGTAATCCACCTAGGAACCAAGCTTACAATCGAGACCGAGGTGATAGGGATAGGCCTGGTGGTGATAGAGATGGATATCAAAACCGTAGGGAAAGGTTAATATCACGGTCTAGTACTACTTTAAATGATGAAACGGGGAGTGTGGATGGTGATAGAAGACGGCCTGTTAATTCGTACCCGGACGCCAACCAACTTTTTGTGGGGAATCTACCACATTTTGTCACCCAACAGGATATGAAGGTATGTGTTCTTGTTTTATACGTAGGAAAAATGCATTGCTTCGTAGATAAGTATTAGCCTGTCATTTTACATTTTAAATTTTTTACTATAGGACATATTCTCGGAATTTGGTGAAGTCGCAGAAGTAAAAATCCAAAAACCTATGCCAAAAAGCACAGGTGTGAAGGTCCCTTATTTCTGCTTTGTGGTATTTGAAGAACCCAGTTCAGCTCAGTTGGCAATAGAAAAGAAGGTAAGTCAAGAGAAAATTAATGTTAAAGTATCCTGTAGTTCCTGCTATTTGAACTATATGGGATTGATGCTTATGCTTTTTTGTCTGTAGGGGGAAATCTTTATGAAGTTGAATGGTGGAGCACAACGACGCCTAAATGTTGAACCCAAGCGATCACAAAGACCTGGAAGATCCGGAGGTGATGATTCCGAGGCCCCTTATAATCGAATGGATGCCGCTTCACCTGCTGGTAATCGACCATCAGACGGAATGAGGTCGCAATCTCGTACGTTTAGAGGATCCAACAGGGGTGGAGGAATGGGTGATCGTGATAGAGGTGGTAATTCAGGTAGAGGTATATCAGACAGAGGTGGTCGCGGTGGTGGTGCCGGAAGGGATGGTGGACGTGGAAATTAGTTGCCTTCCTTGGTAGCTATTATCTGTTAAATTGTATCTCACGGTATGTGAGAGCATTTACTTTACTTGTGTATGGTTGAGTTATTATTATAATTATAGCATTATTAATTTCTGATGAACGTATGGACTTGTAAATTGTAATCCATTTCTTAAAGCAACGTTAATGTACCCTTTTGTTATTATTATTACACTAATTTTTGTGTTGAATTTAATATTCCTTTCTGTTTGCTCGTTTTTCTACAACTTTTGTTTGTGAAAATTTTAGGCGTCCTTAATTCTTGCTTTTAAATGCTTTTGCATCATTGTCCACTAAGTATTGCTTAGTCGTATTAAGAATGATAGGAAGCATCCTACTAATCTTCGTTAGGTTAGCCACAGATTGCTTTTCAAATCTTCAACCAGATTTGTTTGATATCAATGAACAATATGAGAATGAGTCATTAGTGTCAATTTTCTGTAATAACTTAATTTAAATTCAATCGTAAGAAATTATGATTTACTTCTATGCAGACAAGACCGTCGTAAATGAAACAATTAAGAATAATAGATTTTTTTGTGTACAATTATACAATTTCGTTGCAACGTTTGTTATATCTGTTGAAATACTTAGTCCTTTGTATGTTTTATTATAATCACTGAGGTCTGCATTCTTAATATTGTATTAACTGTATTTTTTGCAATAGTCAAAATTTATATTCTACGAACGGTGTTAGATACGCTGAAAATATGTACCAGTGAGTGATCATAATCGCGATTTCATTTTCCAGCATATAGGTGAATATTTGTAATATTATTGATAAGTAATTAATTGTATTTATAAGTTTTTTGCAGGCATTAACAAAATCGCAATGTCACATAAAAATAGTGCAAGTAATTTACCCGTCTCGTCGTCGCCGTACTGATGAAAATAAACAAAGGATATTAGTTTTTTTACTGATAGGAAATTTGAATGCGTTCGTTCGTAAATAAATAGACGATAATAAGAGTATAAAAATAAGTATTTAGAAGGAGAGGAGCAATGTTTAATAAAAAAAAAGAAACCCTTATTTAAAGCTAACGTCGCTAGTGTTTTCGTGTTGTCCCCTTCAGAAAGCAGAAATGCATCATTATTATTATTATTAATTATTATATATTATTATTAACCTTGTAATCATTGTTTTCTTACGTGTTACTTTGTTTGTATTCAACCAACAAAAAATACATTTATGAAAGAGAGAGAAAAAAAGAAAGAGAGTGGATTTCTCTATACAGAAAAAAGTTCAACAATTGTTGTTATTATTATATAGTAATTACAGAATAATTATTAATTAATAATATTGTAAAAATGATTGCCAAATTAACTTTGGCCGTCATTTCTTGCGCGTGAAAACAAGTATTTCGTTGTAGGTTACCCTACCCATCAAATTATTCGAGTATACACAGATAAAGTCGCGTATTAATGAACTACTAATGTAATATTTTTGCAAAAAAAATTGTACACAGCAAGATACAAAAAAGCGTTCGAATCGGTTAATCCCGTCGATTAATTTACCAAAACAATAAAAACAAAAAAGCAACATTCGTGACAAAGACATTATTTGCAGCTCTGTGTAAGCCTTATTTTACAAAAAATATTTGATTAAACTATAAACAAGACACACATCCATTCGTATTAGTATTCATTACGGAAACGGGAAGTGAATCATATTTTACTTGAAATCTAACCTTGATTGATTATTTTTTAGTTCAGATATTTGTCATCTACAAAATAATTACGCAGACTGTTTAACACACGGTCTGTAAATGTTCTCCAAACATTAATTACTCTTATTTCTAAATTGATAAGCAAGTTATATACCTATCATCATACTATCATCTATCCATAAATCCGTTTCGTTTTCATATTGCAATTCATTTAATATAGGTATGTATGTGGTATAGTTGAACATTTACTTGGAGGACTTAATTTTGTTGTGTAGTGCAAACTACTCTGACTGGAGAGAATGTATGATGATTATAAATCGTTAACATTAATGAAAATTGTATTGATTGAAATTTATTATTACATTTTGTAAACTGATTCTCAAAACTACCACATCCAACAAACGCTGATTTTTAACCATTTTCATGTACATTGAAGCCATGGCCCGTATTTTGCTTGAATTATCTGGAATGAAGGAAAAAGAATGAACTCCTTCAGTATCACGTTTATATATACAGACATATGAGTAAGAAGGCCTAAAAGATTAAAACTTATATGATGAAATGTAAGCAGCAAAAAAAAGAAGTAAGAGGGTATAAAGAATGTTATATATAACCATCCATAAACGTCTCGCTTCCAGCAGTATGGTTACCCACTTCTTTACATCAGAACAACAAGAGACCAAATATTATCATACAAATCCCAGTTTCCTGCTGACTTCATCTTATCCTGGATAACGCAATATTCGCTCTTTGCGTTTTTGCCTTACTTATTATTAGTAGTACCAATAATATTTTCTTCATGTCAGTTTTTTCAGCGTCCGCTATGTTTGTGTTCAAGTCACCCATTTTACACACTTGAGACATGCATGAATAGACATAAATTGTGTGGATGTTTTTTTTTCTATAAGAAAAATATATTTATGGCAAGAAGCGAGATATATGTAAGTAAACTATATTATTCTTCTCCTTCTTCCTCTTTGTACATAAAAAACTTACAAACACAACAACCCCCTTTCTGTTTGAAAATCTCACAACCCAAGTGATCTCGTCAGTTATCCTTATAAACCAAGATGCAACTTTCAGTTGTTGCACAGCTTTCGTTTGTGAGCGAAGCAAACGTCTTTTACGTCTCTCGTCTTAAAAATTCTCATCCGGCTCCTCTTGAGCTGAGAGAAAAAATTGTGATCGTGCATCCCTTATAAACATTATCTGATTGTCTACATTTCATAGGTAGGTGATCTCAAACTTTCATTGCAACTTCATTGCATTGCATTGCATGCAGCTGTGGGATTGCATGAGTTTATACTTATACGCAAGTTGCTTGCTTGCCCTAGCAGTGCAATGTGCATAATAATATGCATCGAAAATCATATAATATAATACTTGTCTTGGATCATGAAAGTTCATTCCTTTCTCCAGAAATGTGAACCAATGATTTTCTATTGTTGATTTGGCCGATTTTCCTTATTGAACATGATAAGGAATAAATTGTGATTTTATAAAACCGTGACATTCAAAACTTCAATGTTTTATATCCAATAAAAGTTTTTTGTTTAATTTCAGCAAATTGCTCCTGTGGGTTAAGTATAGGAACCACTCAAGGTAGTACTGACATTTTAAAAATTTTAATTGTAAGGTATATGCAATCTGTGCTTATACTATGAAACATACACATTTTTCATTTCATTTTCCAAAATGTGCACCGAGAAAAGTACACTTAATTTCTCGACAATGGCTTGGATTTGGTTTAACCAACTTGTCTATGTGGTGCAGATCTTTTCTTGTTTGCTCGTATTCGTTTATCATTAGTCGTTTAATTTTTTATCACCCCAATACCGATCTAAATATAGGTTCCAATCTGTAATTTTGCAAGAACAAAGAATGAAATTTGTGGGGCAATTTGCGTCTCTCTAAAAACAATGTGTGCTTAAACACAGCGAATCATTTAATTTCAAAAAAAATATTTCTTAGTTTTTATCAGAAAAATACCTTTGTTTTTAATTGTCAAAAGAATTTTGATATTCATTGTTGCATACATATCCTACGTCATAAGAGATCTACCGTCTCTACCTAAATTAATGCAAATTCAATTATTCTCTTATTACATCACAGGATACTTTTAGTTCTGTTACATTTTTTTAAATTTTCATTAAAGAGAAATTTATTTGAATGGTTCATCATTAGTCTTTTCCCTTCAAACTAGTACCAGTACAATACATTGAGTGCAACCCTACTGCACAAAATCGTCGAGGACAAGTATAATATAGGCTAGACTTTTACTTTACTTGCCAGCATTATTTTTACACACCATAGAATGAATTCATGGATATGTGTTTTTTATACATAAGGTTACCAACAAAAACACATGCAATATTATTGGCGTCCGTCGACTGTTGACTGTCGAGTTGCTTGATCCTAAAAATCCTACACATTTCGTCTTCTTGTGCACCCACGCTCATCGTCACCATTTTTGTTGCTCTCCTCTCCCTACTTTTTATCTCTTGTACTCTCACTCAACAACATTTGAATGAATTCTGAATTCTCTTCATTTACCTAACGTATAGTAAATATCATCTTCCTACCTCGATTCTAAGGTTGTGGTTGGGGTTAGATGGATTTGGATATATGCATATAATGTTGTTGCATCTTTCTGAAAGTGGAATTGATGTCAGTTATGCACACATCCATAAGTGATCACTGATTCCCCTACATGATTTGTACTACATGAATGGATTACCTCACTCACGACGACGATACCTTTGGTGTCTCATTTCTCGTAGGTACGCAGTGGTAGAAAGGAAGACAAGTTGAAAACATAACATACGTAAATTTAATTGAATTTGATTAGAGACTGCAGAAATGCTAACCTAAAATGACTATAGACGATGCAATATTGCACAATAAGATTATTAATAACCCTATGCTATGGTTGTAGTTTGAAAGCGTTTTCAAACTTAAGTACTTACAACACCTTTATTTGGTTATTAAAAAGCATTACAAGTTCGTCTCTCACGTTATTTGCTGATTATTAGCACTTGCTTACTCATTCGATTACTTTTGAAGTGAGTGGTAATACAATATGCATAATAATGGCAAGCACTTTTAAAAATACCATATGAATAAAAATAGCATTGAAATTGAGTTTTGTGTGATTATGAACAAAGAAAAAACGCTACCTACACATTATGTATTAGGAAACGGAACGACATGTGTATGTACATATATTGATAATTATTAATTAGGTATACAGTAAAATAGTAATAAATTAATGTTTTCTAAGCATTCCCTGAAGATGATGTGGTGTTGGGAGTGTTATGAGAACATGGCTATTTCAGTTACTTGCCAGTTGATTTTACAATGAGTAATTTCCGTATAACATTTTTTCTATGAATCATGATTGTGATGATCAATAACAAATACGCTGACATAAATGTTCATGATGTTGGTACTAGGTATATGTAAATATGTGCTTTTCTGCTGTTGCTGGCCACATCTGCAATTTTTCTGCACATACATAAATAATTCAGACATTTTATTTGATAAAAATGGAAAATTATGTACATGTGCATAGTCATCATATCATCATTACAAAAAGTACGTAATATACACATTATTTATTAGACGAAAGGATGTAACATCAATAATAATGGGTGACATTAGGTCGAGAGATGAAAGCAAAATATATAATATACCTATATATATTATTATGTCATGAACCAATACCACAAATATGAGAGAGTTGAATGAAATGAATGAGTAACTTATTTGGATCATTTGGATTTTCATGTCTATCCATTCTGTCACTCGATATCGTTTGAATGAGGAAGTACTGTAGGCATTTACACAGAAGAAACAGGCATGCATGTCTGAATTTTTTCTTAAAGTTTGTTCCAGAAAAGAGAATATCAAACGACAAAAAAGACAAAAATATAAATTGCAGCTGAAACTTTAAAATGATAAGTATTTGCCAAATTAAAATATGAAATGTAAAAAAAATTGCTCATGAAACAGAATGCTAACCCATATTTTCCTAAAAGGAACAAACAAACAGAACTTACAGAACAAACTGAACGTAAGATCCAAAATAATAGACACCAGTAATCCCAAACGATATGTCAGTGGATATTTTTAAAACTAAAAATGTAAGAGCATGCAGCATGCGACATTAAGAAGATTCATTTGATTCAACATTTGTTTTCAGTCTATATGCAATCTGCTTATGGACTTTTAGGTATATAAACAACTCCTTTACTTACTCCGTTACTCCTTTGTTAGACAGTGAAAAATGAATGGGACGACGTGCTAGAATTTTCTAAAGTCGCTTTTCCCACTTCCATTAGATGACTTTTTTATGTAGATAAATATGCACAGTTATATAAAAAAGATCAATTATGGTAGTGTACAATAATAAACCACCATCATGATTCATCATCATCATATATTTCATTCATTTCCTACACCACTGAAACTGTCCTTTAACCGTATTACATTTTTTGCTTATAAAAAGTGAACTTAAAAAATACATAAAAACGCTGCTGCTTCTTCTACAAGAAATCATGACATTGTGCAATTCAGTACAATGTAAACATAACTGAGTTTGAGTAAAATGAATGAATTCAGACGGTTATAAAGCTTGATCATAGATTTGCCACAAGGCACATTTTGCTTTTGAACGTTTCAAAAGAAATACAAAGTTGTTTGTTAGCAAACCAACTAGAATCCAAAGTCGAGAAAAGTAAATTTTGAGTAGTCTCTGCATGCATATCAACCATTTTTAAACTGGACAGGTATGAATAATTAATTTTATCCCTGTTAAATTTTTAATTTAATTGACATTCGTACAAATTATCTGAAAGTGAAAGTGGAATAAAACAGAAATTGGTAGTTTAAAAATTGTATTTAGTAGTTTACTATATTAATCATATTTCCAATTAAAAATACTCTTTTAAATATTGGCAGAATCATGAGGAGGTTTTTGGTGATCCTTGTTCTCGTCGCTCTGTTAGCAGCGGACGCAAATTGTCAAAAGGTGCGCCAACGATTTTACCTCATATCGGAATAATTATTGCTAACATTATATGGTTTTCCAATACTTTCCCGGACCTTGTCTATGCATTTTTTTCCAACAGAGAAGGAAGCGAGTTCGTCATGAGAAAAGGAAGGAGCCTAATGTCAATCCTTTGTTGGAACAAACAGCCGATGAAGCAGAGACGGATGTCTTTCAGCTTCTGGAGAAAGATGAAGCCGCTGAGAATGCAAGAGCTGAACTAGAAGCAAAATTAAAGGCTTTGGAGGAGGCGGAAGGCGTCGAGCAGAATGAGATTGATAATGTTCAGGAGGAACCGATTGACGGTATGTTTTTAAAGAATTCAGTTGATACTTGCTGTAGCTAATCCTAACTTTTTAACGCTTCTTTAACTGAATATTTCTTGTTCCGTTTTGTTAGCCTGTGCAAGCAAGCGTTGCGGCCCGGGTAGGGAATGCATTCAAACTGAAAAGGGAATTGCCAGATGTGTTTGCATGAAAACCTGTCCAGATGAAGATGACAATCGAAGAAGGGTCTGCAGCAACTACAACGAAACCTGGTCTAGTGACTGTGAAGTCTACAGACAACGCTGCCTCTGTGACGAAATTTCTAGCGAATGCTCTAATCCAATGAATAAGCATTTGCACATTGACTATTATGGGGAATGTCGGGAAATGCCAGTAAGAACTTTAAATTATTGCTAAATATATTTTCAAACTAACTGATATGAAATCATTACTATTTCAGTCTTGTAATGATGAAGAAATGGGTGACTTTCCCAGAAGAATGAGGGATTGGCTTTTTAACGTCATGAGGGAACTGGCTGACAGACGCGAGTTGAGTGCACACTTTTTCCAACTGGAGAGAGAAGCTGAAAAATCCAGCAACGAGTCCAGAAGAGCTGCTGTAGCCGCCGTTTGGAAATGGTGCGACCTTGATGGTCATCCTCATGATCGAGTGGTTTCTCGTCACGAACTTTTCCCCATTCGTAAGACTAAAATAAGATACATTTTTTACTACCAGTGTGCAAATTACCGTACAAGCAACTTTAAAAACTTTTACATATTATTACAGGAGCTCCACTCATGGCAATGGAGCACTGTATTGCACCTTTCTTGGATGAGTGTGATGTTGATAATGACCACCGAATTACTCTCAAAGAGTGGGGACACTGCCTTCAACTCCCCACCGAGGACATTGAAGAAAGATGCGACGAAGTCCGAAATTTCCATGAAAATGCAGCCAATATTGCCAGGGATGTCGAGGAAGATGTCTAACAGACAAGGCGGAGTCTTGTGATTTTTCACTTTTGCTAGCTATCTTTATCATTTAAATAATATTGTCTAATTTTTTAAACAGTATCGTGCCAAATCATAAGGTAATATTAGTCTGCTCGTATACAAATTATAAATGTTTTAGTAGTTATTCAGAAAGCACTAGCCAACCACGGAACCATATTCTACGATTATAAGGAACGTACGAAAGCAGAAGTGGATGTCCGCGAATAAAGAAAACGTGATTGGGGAAAACGGGAATTATGCGCTGAAAATGAGCTACACCATCTGAATGGCATTAATTTTTGCAATAAAATTTATGAAAACTAGATTATACTTTAGGTATGCTACATGTTATACTATTTTACAATTCTCTATGCATTATCACTGCCATTTGTTAAACAAATATGCTGTTTGACTATCATACCATAAGTTGCAAGATCAACGACGTAATAAACTAATTCCATTTTACTTTAACATTGGTACTACAACCACCACGTGTCTCCTTTTTTATGTCTATACATATGCCAACATTGGACGCGTGCAACAATTTGCAGTTTCCAAATGTAACGCGACAATAGATAGATATTTTTTATTTTTTTTCTTTTGTCTTTACCAAAAGTGACACGGAACGGCAACGGTTAACATTTCTTCAATAGTCTGCTACATTGCTATATAGCAAAACAAAAGCGGAACTTAGAACAGACTGAAAACGTAAATATGCATATACATACAATATTATTTATATATATTTAAATATAAAACAATCTTAAGGATACAGCTACGGAGCTACATAACATTTAGAAATTTTATGACATATTCCGGGTATTTGATTGAAATATTTCCACTCTCACAGTAAAACAAATTAATATAAAGAATGGAATGAATCCCAAGACATGTCGCAATTGCCATAATTTTAGTGAAAACGGAAAAAAGAGTATTACAATGTAAATTAACAGTAAAGAAATTCAGTGCTACCAAAAATCATCATATCAAACGATAATATGATGATAACACATCATACTTGTTAACATGTTACAATAATAATTATTATTACTGATCGACGAGACATCTACAGATCTCATCAGTCCTATTATCCTGAAGATAGTTTATGTACTGTACGATATAGAATTTTTGTAAAGGTAATTACAATTTCTAATATAATAATAATAATAGTTGGAACAAATTAATAATCTACTTAAGTAAGTTTCGTCCATTGCTATTTTTATCTACGATTTAGCCTAGGGACTACATACATACATATAATAGTTTTTATACATACGTAACATTAGTACTCTAGTTTTACATTTTTTCTATAAATAACATTTTCTATAACTAAATTATATTATAAGATGTGAAGGAGAGCTACAAGATGAATCAGTCCAGATATTCTCAATACGGCATATGCCTAGGTTGACCACGTGGCGTTCCTCTTGTCTTCCCACTAAAGCTACCTCCTGCAAACATTCAGCCCTTTTCAACATGTCAATCACACCAGGTCAACGGAATCTACAAAGCAAGCAGCATAAGTTACAGCAAGTTCAGATTTTACCTCTGCCTCTTGCTGCTCTTGGTGGAGCACTCGAGTAAGCGTCGTACGTGTCATATGCTTCATACCCATAGTTTCCACCATAGTAGTCGCCATAGCCTCCATATCCGCTGCCATATCCTCCGCCATAATAATCACCATAACTGCCATATCCTGTATAAGTAATTAACCCGACTCAGTAAAACGGCCCACGATTGTGTTACTTTGAGTTGCAAACATGCCAAAACTTATATAAGCTTACTATCTATCAAGGTCTATTTTTAGGCACACTAAAGGTAAACGTAGTGAAATTCTTTGAGGTGACTTTGGTCGCCAAAGTATGGCGATATAATTGACACAAAATTTATTAGAAAATGGAAATTATTTGCACCATTTAATTGAATGTAATTGCAGGGTTTAACAGACAAAATGAAAATACCCACATCATCTGCGCCCACCTGCGATAAACGAAAGTAGGCAAACCAGCTTTAATGAGCTCCTGCCACATTTTTTTTTCTTAATTTCAATCTGTTTACCGTTAATATGTCGAAAGATAAACCTTGTAGGTGTGTACGTTAATGTTACTAGTTAAGGTTTTCGAGAACAACTTTAGAAAGCCTTTATCCGAAATTCAATATACTCTCGTTATAATAGGTCCAGATGAGTCAATCTGTACTACTTAATGTCAAGTTTATTGAATTTCGAAAGGAATATAGTTGTATAAAGCCAGTTTTTACAAGTCTAAAGTATGTACATAACAAAAACAAAAATGTACAACATACTTTGCTTACACATGAAAACACATGTAATGGTGTTTTGAAACAAACGATTAGCAATTATTGAATTTAAATAAATTAATTGTACTGCAGGATTACGTGAAAAGTGAGTGAAGACAAAAACACTAATTGTAAAATTTCGTACTGCGAACATAAAAATTAAGGCGCACACGCAACTCAAAGAACGTAAAAATTAAAAGACATACGAGCGCCACTGGGCCCGTAGCCTTGGCCGTAACCTCCATATCCAGAATATCCACCATAACCACTCGAATTCCAATCTCCTCGACCTCTTCCCCCTCTACCTCTGGACGTACCACGTCCTCCGCGTCCAACTGGCATACCCATTGTGCCCCAGGCCATCATCCCCCGTGCATTTTGTGGTGGTTGTGCTTTCTTAACATCAACCTATAAAAAGATATAGAAATTATACATAAGAAATAATATATTTACATATAAATAGAATACATAACAATAACTGGAGAAAGTAGCCTTTCAAAAAGTCAAAAATTCTTAATTCTACAAGAAATAATTACCTCTTTTCCGTTAATTGTTTGTTTAGGTTTCTTGAGTAGTTCATGTACAATTTGCTCGTTGTCGAACGTAATGAAACAGAACCCTTTCCTCTGATTTTTTACTTTGTCAATGGGCATTTCAACTTCTACTACCTGTAACATTTTTGAAAACAAAAAAAATTTGAGTACTGTTTGTCTACCTTATAATAATTATTATTTTGATTGGTGTCAATAATCAGAAATTATTGGATGGTAAATGGGTTATGCATCATAAAGCTCAGTAGCAGGACTGAAAGTATTCATCACTATTTATACTAAGATTGATTGGAAAAGAACGAGGATAACGAGTTTTCTTACATTTCCAAATTGTTGAAAGTAGGTCTTAATGTCATCATCTGAAATCTCTTGTGTTAAACCGCCAACAAAAATTTTTCCGTGCCTAGCCTTAGCTTTTTTAGGATCGACTTTCTTTCCATTTATAACATGTTCACCTGCAGCTATAACCTATTGGATAAATTGTTATAAAATATCATGAATAACGTCATTACCGAAAATACATACGTGAGAAGATTTTGTCGTAAAACGGCTAGTCCCCCAAAATGTTGGTCGTCTACCTACCTTATCAAGTGTGGCTACATCCGAAAATACGATGAAAGCAAATCCCCGAGATCTTCCTGTGGCAGGATCCATTTTCAGGGTAAGGCTTTCAATATTTCCAAACTTGGAAAAATACTCTCTTAAATCCTCTTTAGGTTTAGAATTTTTAGAACATCAAATGTGGTACATTCAGTTGCACAAGGTTGGAGAGTAGAAGATCGAACGTGTGTACGAACAGACAGGTTTGCAAAAATTAAAATATTGAGAAATTATTTAGCAAAAAATTTGTTCATCCGCGACTCCGATTTAAGCAATTTGATGAAAGTTAGCAATTTAAGAAGATTGACAAAATAAGAAATAAATTTTACATACTTTCTGTGGTTTCCCAACTTAAACCACCAATAAAGAGTTTCCTATAAAAATTTAAAACACAAATTGCTGAACATCATAAAAGTAGCTGAAAATTGTCTTGAATATTGATTACGGGAATGAAACAACAACTTATTCGTCAGCTCCATTCAATAAAATTACATTTGAATATTGGATAGGAATATTATTAACGATAAATAGATATTTTCATAGATATCAAAGAAACATCTAAAATCTATTTGAATGCGCAATATTTAATATTTCAAATTTAGCTCTAGAAATTAGACAAGTATATGAAAGAATGCTGAGACATAAATTACTTAACGGATACGGATGTTTTGGAACTTATTTTGTTCAGCGGTATGTTTAAACTGATTCATCAACCCAAGCAATCTCTCCATCATCACGCAACCAAAGCTTGTCAAAAAAATTGAAATAAAAGAAGAAAAATGTGAACGAACCAACGAGTGGTTGAAAATAGAAAAAAAATAGTCCATTCGAAAATAAAAGAAAAGGTCAACAGTGGCATAAAACGCTCACATTTTCAACTGTGCTTCTAAGACGAAAACTATATAAAAGAAAGTCTGTGATAGCGTCAATAACCTTGAATATATTTCAGCAAAAAAGCGATCTTCCTTACAAACTTGTGTTTATACTAACAGTGTACATGAATTGAATCGAGGACAAAGAGTAAGGATCACTTCCATTTGTAAAGACACTTTTTATTATGTGTACTGTCAAAGTGAAAGGAAATGCAAAAAGAACTTGACGTTTATGTGTGACCCTAACGCCCTATTTTCTAGGGAATATCAGGTGTCCATAAGGATCCAGTAGTAGAGGGTTCTTTCTTACACAGTAAGTCATGCCATTGTATGAGGTCGGATGTGTCCCTCAGGTGCCCAACAACTGAGCTCCCAAGAACCTGAAAAGGGCCCAAATCAAATCACATCCATGTCAAATGCCTTGCTCTCCACAATTCAAGATCATCGCCATCATATAGTACATGACAACTAGTAATGACCCTCCTAATCAGACTTTGAACCTCGGAGAAACATTTCTTTTAAAACATGTACATACTCTTGATAAAAGGACAACGTCAAATCACAAAAATCAAGCATGTCGTATAAAAACAGAGGAGTCAATTATTAGAAACGTTAGAAAAGAGAGATTTACTTATATAATTCTCGTGAAAATGATTAAACCAATAAAAGTCTTCGCAGTGAGAAACCAAACCATTCACTCTCTCATCAACTCGCAAAATGGTGAACTTGAATGTGAAATGGAACATGGTAATATGGCAAATGGAAACGACCATCAAAGTTGAAAGTAGACGGTACGGTAGGCCATGAGAGAAAAATGACTGAATTACGACTGTAATGTGAAAAGGTGAAATTAGATGGGTCGTCAATTCATCTATATGACTGGGACAACAACAACAATTACAATGAGCATTTTAAAAATTAACAATAATTAGTTACAATATTTTGATAGCACTATTAAATAGAAATATTTAAAAAAAGACCGACAGGCTCGGTGACAAAAAAAATCAATATTTTTGTGTGTATATACTTTGTATTGTAGTAGTAGGAGTACCTCAAAATATTACTTGCGCTTTCATTTATATCATCAATAATTAACATATCTAACTCCTATCCTGAAGCCCAATATAATGTATAAGATTTACGTGCCACATGAAATTTTTACTAAGTTTGATAAGCTTCTACTTACTGATCGGCGTTTCCACTTCCACCCCCTGAGCCCGAGTTGTCTGCAGAATGATCCATCTCTTGATTCGAGTCTTTAGCGTCATCCCCATGCCCATCGCCGTTTGCCCCCGTATTCTCTGAACCGGATGCACCCTGCATTGAGTCGTCCTGGTTCATTGCTGAAAGATCCCCATCCGCGCCCATTACCATATCTTCGTCACCCTCGTTATGATGCAATTCAACTTCGTCAGATGCAAATCCACCGTTTGTAATATCTTCTGAAAAATCCTGTCCGCTAGACATTATTATGCACACTACCCGCTAAATACTTATTTTATACTAACTATAGATAGTAGTAGAGCTAGTAGTAATAATAGTAGTACTAGTACAACAGCTCTTGCTTTTTTTCGCTTCTTCAAATTTACTCGACAAAAAATATATTTTGAGAGAAAAATTACGTAAACAAATTAGATCTGTCGCTGATCACCACAATAATATCAACGTTTACAACTTTTCTTAATTAAATTTGCAAACCGTTATATTTAAATTTAATTTTTTTACACCAAAAAATATAATAGTGGAACGGATGAAAAATCTTTCTTATATGAAGAAGAGTGAGCGAGAGAAGTATACTAAAATAGTGGTGTGGTAGGTAGTAGTAGTTGGTTGAATGGTTGGATAGAGCAGCTTGTTGAAGGAGAAGGAGAAAATAAGGGCGAAATGGACTGGTGGTAGTAAAATGCGATCGAAATGACGCCGTCTGTCTTGTTTCTTCACAGTGATGGAGCTGCTGTTCCTGCTGCTGCGTGCTCCTCCGCTTCGGCTTCGTCTCCTTCTACCTCTCTCTCTACATCCTCCGGTATTTTCTGGTTGGCTGTTAACCAATACATGGCGAGGAATGCCCGAGCATGCATAGTTCACTCACATTCACATTCAAGTAGTTTGTAGTAGTAGAGGACTACTACAAGAAGGCTTTTGTGCGAAGCGAGGGTAAACGTATTAGTAGGTAGGTACCTTTATAGGTATA
>JAHZMT010003093.1:0-14338 GCA_027743785.1 Sinhomidia bicolor
GGTTCATAAACCATAATATAATTTCGTCATCATTTGCTATTGTTCTCGAATGGTGTAATACATATATAGAGAGTCTATAGATAAATTTTTCATAAAAAAAACATTTTCTTGTTGTTTCACCTTGTACAATAAACAACGAATTTTGCTTACTAAGCCAAATGCTATTCTACTAGAACCAAAAAGATATTTTTTGTCAGTTCTTCAAAAGTTATAGAAAAGCCAACAACTTTATAAAAATTTCTCAAAAATATAGCAAAATATTTTTAATGTCAACTGCCGAGGTGGAATCGTGTAATTATTACAAGATTATACCCGAAACGTCAAGTTTATGGACCAGTTATTATTGTACTCATCACCAGCGTCATCATTGCAACCACTTGCTGCAAATACGAAGCAGTAAATTTCATTGTATTATCATCGATTGTAATTGTAAGACAACCTAGTATTCAAAGACTGTCCCGCTGTTTTAAACTCAATCAGCAGCGTGAGTAAAATCTTCTTCTCAATTAACTTATTGAAGCAAGCACACTGTCGTAGTAGAGGAACACTGTTTACTATTATTAATAATTAACTCTTTATCACCGTCACCGCGTCTGTCTCTGGATCATCGTTGTTGCTTCTGCTACTCACTGCTGCAGCATTACGGTATAATACCACCAGCTTTACATTATCTTCAGGTAGGTACCTAATATGTGCTTTGCTGTGCTACTAAAAATATTTATGCAAAAGTACCTAATAACTAATAAGTAATATTATTATTGACGCATAAAGCCACAAAATAAATTTTCCGAATTTTCCCCCTGGCATAAAAATAGTCAGAAAAAAGTGAGAGTGAGCGGAACGCATCAATCATTCAAAGCAGATAATGTTAAGGCGTATTTGATCTCCACAAAGTAGAATTAATAAACAACACACACACAATATGTAAGTAAAAATAAAGGCGAGAGTGAGCGTACCTTGACAAAAAATACAATATTATGATCGTGATGATGAGGATGAGAATTATAATATTGGTTCCACACCACACACATACACACGCTCTCACAGTAGTAGATTCACTTGTTTTGATAAAGAAGTAGTAGTGGAAATGTTTCTTTAAAAGGTTTTATTACATGATTTTCCGTTTATAGGTACTATGTAAGTACCAAGTATAATATATACGAAACTATCTAAATACCTACATGCATTTTATTTTATCCATTATTGATGTCCTTGACTCGTGCAGGTAAAACTCTGCATTATTTTGACTTTTTTTACTCTGCATTGCCATTCATCATCATCACCCCTACCTCACCCGATTCCCAATCCCATTACAATTTTTTTTATTGATATTGAATCTCATAGATTATGCTATGGTGGTTGAATGAAAAAGCTGAAAATTGAACATTATAGTTTAGTTTGTTTTGTTTCGGCCAATATAACGCGTGTTTGCATTACATACTTACTTATGCTGGCACATTATTGTGCCGTAATTTGGACAAGCATTAAATTTTTTTATACCTATGTAGCAATTATACGAAAGTAATCATCGGTTGAATTTTTTGTTGGTTCAAACCAGAGTGAATTTTTCTTGGTACGATAATGAATGTCACATGATCAGCCTCCCTTTCGTTTCTTTTGGTTGGTTGGGGATAACAATATTTGCGTTTTCATTGTTATCTCTATAAACATAGCATGTTGTTGTTGTTGTTGTAGACTTGAAAGATGACGTGGTTGGAAACCCGAATGAAATCTGTGACGGCAGTGACGCAGTAGTGGGCGATTATCAGATAGGTGCTAGTAGTGCTATTATCTCTAAAAATTTATCTTGGGAACCTATTAAATAACCCATTTAAATACATACAATGCTCAGGTCAGGTTGAAGTAGATTTTTTTCTTGGTTGTGAGTGGGTCTTTTTCTGGGTGTTGTCTCGAAAAAAAATCTTTCAAGCTATATGTCGTTCATTGTCTTTACCATCTAAAGAGTACTGACAGTGAACCAGTCTGTCGGGTTTTAAAGCAGCTTAAGTTGCAAGATTTCTGGACAGTAGAGATTTTAACAAAATGTACACGAATAGTAGACACGAAAACATGTGTAAAACCTGTTTCATTTTTTTCAATTTTTTCGCTAGATGAATCTAGTCTTTCATGAAACATTCATGAGGTTTATTTATTTCATAACGTGCTATGAGTAAGACTTTTTGGTTTAAAAAATTCATAAAGGTTACACGTAGGACGACTTATATCGGACGACTGATTTGAAAGTTTAGAAATAAATGTGAGTTTCCTACTTTTTCATTTGTTGAATGCTAGATGCAAGAAGTTTTATCATTTGTGTTACTTAACTTTCCTATAAATGCCTGGTGTAGACTCGAATCAAGTACAAACTAGTCCTACAATAATAAGAACCTGCTGCCGTAATAATGTCTAGGTATATTTATTATTTTATTAGCCATACTCCGAAGTCCGAAGTACCAGTTGCATAGTTTTTTCAGATTTCTGTGCATTTTACGTTGTGCAAAGTCATTAAACTTTTCTTCGAAATTTGTAGTTAATGAAGGGGAGCCCGAAGTCATGAAGGTGGAAACCACATTATTACTTTTCTTACTTTACTTTTGACGAAAACTCTAGCAAGAAGTGCATCGTAAATGTGGCATTCATGTGTATTATGTACACTCATTCGTTATCTTCTTTTAAGCAGTAAATACCTAAAACCTACATGTTTACTTATCGTCTGCACAAGTTCTATCTAATATGTGGAGTACATTATCACTGAAAACATTGAGAGCAAGATGTGAAATCTATAAAAATCTTATTGGGCAAACGTCCTATAGATTTTACAACCGTTTCCATTTTTAACGCTCACAACGTCACACAAAGAATGCATAAAAACACAACCATCAAAACAAATATATTCTTGGCACAATACTTTTTTTTCTATTTCTGCTTGTTTACTCAGACATCAGAGAGGTAAATGACAGGATTTGCTTTTTTATACTGTTTTCTCCTTATTGATAACTTTGTGTAGGTAGAAATAAATAATATTCATGTCAATGCGCACGACAGGAAATAAGACAATAATAATTATATTATTAATCCCTAGACAAATAACCCGGTTATACTTGATTAAATTACTAGTTTCCTTATAATATACTACAATACTTTTCCTCCATTAAGACTTTCTTTACCAGAAGAGTCGGGTAGCAGAAACCAAAGCAGACAAATACAAAATATTGTTTTTTAAAGGTACATCTTATGATTTCTTTAAATATATAAAAATAGGTATACACAGTATAGTATTAGTCATGCTCTATTCATTAGTAAACTGTAAAAGATGTCTCACTACTGATTTCTTGTCTAATTTTAAGTCTAGACGCGTGAGTACTTGTCAAGCCTATACTGATAACCAATTGGTCAAAATCTTGGTTGACAAATCGAAGTCAAGATATGTTGATAAAAAATGAATAATCTACCTAAGACGGAAGCTCTAATTTGGTTACTGTGTTGTCTTGAAAAATATTATTCACAAGATCCTTTCTGTTTCAAAGCAATGTGTTTAATGCTAAAACAAAAGTAAAGTCCAGTCAAACCAAAAGTCCAACCAAATGTGCACGCAGACGTTGCTTGTTTTGTGGTGAAGTGAAGAAGCTAGCTGGTTGTTGCTATAAACGTCTACTTTGCCAATCCTTCTTCTCCTTGTATATGACATTGACAACTGTCTGCAAATCTGTACTCTGTACATATTATGTATACCTACATAAAATGTAAAAAAAGTTGGCGTTAAATTGTTGTATTCCTTCACTTTTCACAAAATCAGGTAAATGTCAAATTTTCCAGCCAAGGACGAGTAAAGACATGTCGCATGCCATTTTAATACAATCTAGCACGTAATATTAGAGTGTTGAAAAAATTATAGCAAAAAATTATTTTTTTATCTATTATTATTGTTGTTTACCAACTCATTATTTTATTTTCAGACAATTTTACTACATACTTTGAATTTTAACAGGCAGTAATTTTGTCATTTGCTCGTTTTCCACAACGATTGGCTGAGAAATAAACCGTACCATCATCATATCAGTCAGTTCAGCTCATCAAAGTAAACTACTAGTCAAGGTCTGCTTGTTCCCGATTTTTGTCACATTCACAATGAGATTCTCAAAGGCACTGCAAGTGATATATAGGCAGCAACAACAACAGCAACAGGCCTGCTGTCTGTCTGAATGGCTTAGGTACACCCATGCGCACACTGCACTAGGTGTTTTAGGCAATCTCTCTAATAATACTAAATGTTCCATTCCAACAACAACAACAACACTTTCATTAATTTCATTCCACTTTTATGCATGAGTGCCAAAAACATATAACATTTACAATGTTTTATGTACTTGAAAAAATGGTGATGTAACGTGAATTATTAGCATTTCATTTGTGTATATTTTTTAAGAGTACTTTAATGTGTTGGTTGGTGGTACTACTCACTAGAACTACGACTGCAGCATGGTATCCTCTTCATCGCAAATCATACGATAGTATGTCATGTCAAACGAACGGCAACAAGCGTCAAATTTTGCAGAGGAAACAGCATGTTTACGCTTTTGTCACTTTCCTTCGGGACAGCGTGTTCTCCTCCTCTCTGGAGAAGGCAAGCAGCTGTCAAGTGCACATGATTGTGATAGATGAAGAATAATATGATAATCAGTTGTTCTTACGTATAAGCAAGCTCTATCAACATCATCGTACCGTGTACGACGTAATAAAAGATTGCCGCATTTTTTTTAATGTAAACGCTTTCTAATAATAATATTCACACAGCCGACAGGAGGCATAAAATATAAAAAACGAAAAGTAGAGAGATATATTATGCTTGATTAGGAGATTTGTATTTGATGCTGTCAGATCGAAATCTCTTATTTGTTTAGCACGAGTATAGAAAGACTTATCTGCAGAAGAAAAAAAAACTACAGCAAAAAAAAAATTCAAAAGGTCAATAATGTAGTTCAGCAGATCATTGCATTCACAGAGCCATTAAACCGACAACCAACCAACGCAATTTTTGCAAGGTGATGGAACGATATGCTGTAATGTTTTAAGCTGAACTCGTCAAATTATGTCATTGTAACATTAACAAATTCACGTTTTAGAATGGACTTGTGTGTATTTCTCCATAAAAAAACTGACTTGCCATCACAGCGCTTTCACGTGCAGCCTTCAAACAAGTTATAGAGTCATATAGTGCGGATGATTGTCCACTCAAAAAAAGAGAAGATTTTTTTATGAATAAGCTGAGTCAGTGAAGCACTACTACTGTATAAAAAATACGCAATACTTATACCTATTCAGCTTACTTGTTTGTTTGACACTCCGTTATCAGTTTGGCATTTCGCATATGCATGCAACTTTATCTTCGAATGGGCACAAAAAGCTATATATCGACTATTTCTGACCGGCACAAAAATAAAAAATGCTTTTGATGAAGTGGCCAGTGGCCGACAAGTACAATAACTTAAGTAGGTATATAGTACAGTTGCTTGTTGTTGAGGAGAAGATACCATTTTTTACAAAAACACATTTCTCATTGTCTGTCAGAGCTTAATTGATCCTAATGCTAAAATTTTGATATATATGTTTGCATACCTATTAGACAAAGAGGACTGGTTTAAGTTCTGTGCTAAGTAGAGGTATCATGCTGTGTTTATATCCGAAAGTGGTCATTATCAAACGTCCTCCTCTGGAGAGGGGGGCGTTTGAAAAATGAACAAAGGTCTCTGGCAATAATAAAACAGTAACAAAATGGCATTGTTTTACTAGAGTTTAGCATGAGTGTTTGCTCCCATCGTATTCTATCATTATCTTGATCAGTAGACCGACCAAAAGGACTTTTTTAATGTTTGTGTTAACTTTAGCTATGGGAAATAAGAGATGAAAACCACATAAACGAAACGACAGAGATGAGTGTTTGCTCAATCTATTTGCTAAAATTCTGGCATGTGTACACTACAACAAAGTACATGACATATACTTGTTGACCTTGGTTCTATAATGCCACTTAGTTAACTATTAATGTCCAGATTTTATTTTACACGCAAGTAATGAGCCATTTTCAAATCAGTTTGTTTTGTGGCATTTTTTGCTGTTTGGAAATTTACAAAAAAAAACTTTGTTTTGATAGATAACAGATCAGACAGGAACCTCCATTGTTTAATATAAATTAACGTATTTGGATCACGCCATGTTGCAAATTGAAAAACACGAACATCCGTTTCTAATCTAGTTTGTGAATTTACAGCGAGAGTAGATGTTCTCAAAACTTCAAACAAGAATAGCTTAATAATGACAGCATCACACTACTAGCAGCAGGAGCAGATCAAAAATAGATAATAATATGAAACTGACGTATACAAAAAGCATGTATAGATTCGGGCAAAGCACAAAATCTACGTATTTATAAAATACAGCATGGCAGAAGCAAGCATATTTATTCAAAATCCAGAGGCATTGTTCATATTCACATAGTATTTTTTTAGTAATCAGTTAAAAAAACAATTGACCACTTCCATATTTGTCCTACGTACTTTAAAGAAAGGTTATCTCTATCCAAAAAATACTGGGAAAGAATTTACGTACTCCAAGTAAAATTTAGCGTCTATATAACCGAATGGTAAACAAGGATGAAAGTCAATTCAATGTTCCCATCATATCATATCACTACAAGGACTACACTACCAGCAGCAGCAGCTTTAGCCCTTTGCAATTTCGTAATGCGTGTGTACATGTTGTTGCATTATAAACATACATGCATACGTTTAGTCTCATCCTCATCTCTGTATTTGGAGAAGAAGATTCTACAATGTACCTTAAATTTCATAATATATTATCAGGTTTGTAAACCAGCAGACTAGGTATATTATTATTATGTATGTCGCTTCTCTGCAATTGTGGTTGAAGTCTGATAAAAACAGATATTTTTTTCCATTTGGTTCTATGTATGTACGCAATATAGTCTTAAACCTGGGTATATACATGCAACGTGGCATTAAAAATAAAGCCTTCTTCTGTGGGCTTCATTCAGTTCATGTATAGTTTGATGTACGTTTAATGCATGTGAATAAAATAGGAGAGATGGTTGTTGCGTGCAAGCAAAGCTGTTTTTGCTGTCACCTCCAATGAGCTGGGCTCGTATTAGAGCATGATCGAAAAAAAAACATTTTATCCATGTAACAGGTTTGCTCACTCAAATTTCAGTGTCAGATCCATTTGGACCTTCACCGGATTCAGTTGTGATATTGTAGTGTAAAATCGTGCGACTTTATAGCTTTCATCAAAAAAGTTATAGTGTGAAGCGCAAGTTGGTCGATCAGTAAAACGGTAAGCGATTTTATTTATCGCGCTTGATACTTTGCTCATGTAGGCAACTGCAGGCGAACTTGTGGGTGGCATTTGACCTGAGGTTTGCATAATATATAGGTATTTCGTTGATGGAACATTTTATATTGCATTTTCATGTACTTATTTACGCACAATAAATTTATGCAATCTGCTCAAAGATCCGATTATGTGGTGAAGTAGTTTGCCATGGAAGAGATGGAAAATTTATCAGCATTCGGTTGTTCTAGAAAATAGACGACCAAAAATCATTATATTCAGAAAAAATTAAAATTTTCTCTTCAAATTCACACAATTCACATAAAAAAGAAGCGGACAATAATAACGAACAAAATCCCAAGTACCATTCATAATTTTTTCAAATTTTCAAGTATCATTTACCTTATAGTAGGCATAGTCTGACACCCTTTCAACCGGAAAGCCATTCCAAATTTAAAGTAGAAAACTTTCGGACAGAAGCTTCCATCTCCGTCTACCAGGGAATGAAAGTCTTTGGTTTCAGGTTCAGTTTTGTAGTGGTACTTCTTTTTTTAACCAAATCATCTCACTTTATTATTCTGCTGGCCATTCTAATTTAATGAATAGATTTCATTTTGATTTACTGGCAATGTGCTCACTTCACTCTCCATAAAAAACTCATTTGTTCTGTGCCTCAGGCAGGCTATATTGTAGCATGTTCATTATGAGAGACTGGTTGGGCTGTTGGGTAGACATTTTTGTCTATTTTTAATTCTGGAAAAGCATGCAGCTTTACATTTTATATAATTTGCTCATGTACGTATTCACAATTCACAATCAATTTTGCATAGAAAGCAGGGAGTGTTAAAAAAAAGTTATGCATATATTAGGTAGAAAACCAGTGAAAAATGCTAGGTTGTTGAATTGGATAGAACAAAGACGTAGTAGTAGTAGTCGTAGTAGAAGTAGTAGCCTGCAGATGCCCACTACCACATGATGTTACCTTTCCACACAATGGCATCAAGACGTTTTCATACAACACAGAATTCTTTCAGGAAAAATCCCTATTCATCTTTTATTCACGAACCAGTCTATCGATTTTTCTCTTTTTTATATCATTTACGCCTCGTGTACACGTCTTACGTGACTAAAAGCTTTATTCTTCTAGGAAGAGTCACTTGATGATGGTAATGTGAAATGAAATATGACTTGAGTGAATTAAATAAACTCGTTAAAAGGACATTCTATGAAATATTGAACGTTTAAGGAAATTAAAAAAATGACTGTTATGCTAGCTGACGTACTCTTCTCTGTCAACATATAGGCTAATAGGGCGCAGTCAAGCGGTGGAACGTGTGGTTTATAATTTTTGACATATGACTAATTTAACACTGCGCACATTACGCTATCATCATCATCATCGTCTTGTCTCATTTTATCGATCTCATTTTTGCAATTGTGGTGCTAATTCGCATAATTTCCTAATGCTTTGTTGTAACTTGGAAAATTGTATTTAATAAGATTAGATCCGTACTTATATAAATGATGGTTGGATTATGTTTGTAGTAAATTGATTGTTTTTGATCTGTTTCAGAGAGCCGTTTGTAAACAGCAGTACATATAAGCATTAAAATGGCCGAGCTTCCACGCATTGCAACCAACAAGACGGTCTATGACCGCTTCATGCGTCTCCCCATTGATGAAAAACTGAGTCAATTGACTTACGTTTGGATCGATGGAACCGGAGAATTTCTCAGGTCCAAGACGAGAACTCACTACAGTATTCCAACAAATCCTGAAGGTTTGTAACTATAAAGTTGTGGAGTGTTTTAAAAAGTTTGCAAAGGCGGAGAAAAATTAATAGGTATATACATTTATTAATGTTTATTTCGTTAGCATAATCATATTTTGTTGTTTACTTTGAGAATATTAGAAAAACAAATATGCTAACATATTCTCTGAATGTATCAAAAAAGCAAAATAATATACTTTTTTCTCTTTTTTTATCAACTGTAGTCCATACTATTGTGGAGGTAAGATTTTAAAATTTATTTACACCATGTTCATACATATGTGGCCTAATATTTTACTTGTATCAAAATGATATTAATTTCATGTATTTCATGTATTTGTAGTTGGAGCTAACAAAGTTTTTGCTCGAGATGTTGTTGAAGCTCACTACAAAGCTTGCTTGTATTCCGGGATCAAGATTTGCGGAACCAATGCCGAGGTTATGCCCGCTCAATGGGAATATCAAGTGGGACCCTCTGAGGGCATTTCGATGGGTGATGAGCTTTGGATCTCAAGGTACATTTTGCACCGCGTTGCTGAAGAGTTTGGCGTAGTAGTCTCTCTTGACCCTAAGCCAATTCCAGGAGATTGGAATGGTGCTGGCTGCCATACAAACTTCTCCACAAAGGTAGGTTGTTAGTCAGATAATAAGTTTTTCATATAGACTGTCAATAGGGAGATAAGCGTGATTGCTACTGTAATTAACAGTGGTATCATTCAAAACACTGTATTAACTATATGCATTATCTGCTCCTCAGGCCATGAGAGAAGAGAATGGAATCATTGATATCGAAAAGGCTATAGACAGGTTGTCTCGCCATCATCTCCGTCACATCAAAGCTTATGACCCTAAGGAGGGCAAAGATAATGAACGCCGACTCACTGGCCACCATGAAACCTCTTCCATCCACGACTTTTCAGCTGGTAAGCTTTTCGGAAATTCATTTCTTACATGATCTTGTAGATAAAAAAATTAAGTGTACAAATGAAAGCGTATTTATATATGAACATAAATGTAATCTCTGTCCTGAAATTTAGGTGTCGCCAATCGTGGTTGCAGTATCCGTATTCCACGTTCTGTTGCGGAAGAACGTAAGGGCTACTTGGAAGATCGTCGTCCATCTTCAAACTGCGATCCTTACAGAGTCACCGAAGTCGTTGTTCGTACTGTCTGTCTTGAAGAGTAAACACCAATTAAAACTATCAGTGTTTGTATCCATTACAATCAATTGAAACAATCAAAATCATAATACTGTGTACATACATTACTGCAAAATTTTAGAAATTCTAAACGAAAGATAAAGAACGTTTTATAAACAAGAAAAAGGGATAATATGGTGTTAATTGCAAACAATTTCAGTTCGAACAGCACATAATAAAACAAAAAATCATCATCGTCATCATAATAATCTTTTTTGTAACATGTAAACTGACAAAAAACGGTTCAAGAGAAAAATCCGAGGTTTTACTTTTTAATATAGTTGTGATCTTTATACATTTATTGCAATCTGTTTTTCCATAAAATTCAATTACTTTATTTTGTTTAGTTTTTAAGTAGGTATATAGCTGATCAGTGTAAATAGCTGTAAGGTTAACTGCTGCTGCATGACATGTTTATTACGTTGATAAAATATTAAAGTAATTTTACATTAAGAAAAATAGCTCGCCATTATATCAATTTATTCATATTTCAACTTCTGGTAGTCCATTATGTCATATTTGGGAGTGGAACACAAGATAACATTCAGCAAAACTATGCCCAGTTGAATCAAACGTATACTTTTCATAAAAATTACGAAGCGAGTTGTTTCATTGAGTTTTTGTCTTCAGAAGCTAAAGGAAGAAGCGTTTTAATAATTAAAAAAACTTTCCAAAAACTTTTATGATAAAATGATGATAAGACTCAAACTTCAAAGTTCGTATGTTTCAATTTAATTCATGGAAAATTGCATAATTTATGGAGATGACGAACAACAAGCTATCGTCAGTCGTGTAAAATATTTAAATAGATGAAATCATAATAATTAACACATATACCTTCATACAATTTATTGGGTATTTCATACCTTTCACTTTTTACATTGATCATTCACTGGATGTATGTAATAAATTTAGATGTATGATTGCAAGCTGAAAGCGAGTTAGTTTAATTAGACTAGTTAAGTAAAGTTCACTCGCGTCATGTCATGTCATGTCATACATATTTGTTTAACTTATAAATAACGAGATATAATTTTCAATGGGAAAAGACCTTTATGTCTTCTGATAAGCTATTAGTTTTGACCCAGACCTAACATGTATTCATTAAGTTTTTTACTTATAAAATGTTCACAATATAAAATATGTGAAGGAGAAATATTTTATGAATTTCTAAAAATACGGAATTTTACTTTTTAATCTTTCACTTTATACAGTTGTAAATGATTTGCTAGAGTACATCATTTGTTTGTAGATTTAGTTTTAAAAAAATATAAAAAAGAAAAAAAATAACATTGCTAACACNACAGTTGTAAATGATTTGCTAGAGTACATCATTTGTTTGTAGATTTAGTTTTAAAAAAATATAAAAAAGAAAAAAAATAACATTGCTAACACTGAATACCTTAAAAATTAAAGACAGCATTAAAATACCTAAATAACTCTTTTTGTTACAGTAAAGTTTACACTTTAAATTTACATTTTTGTTTATTACCATCTAATCAGTATATAACTAACAATGTAACATTTTAAAATGTGTACATTTTAAGTGTATTCATAATTATGATAGCAAATAAAAATAAAATGGTACATACTTTAATTTAAACCGTGTATTATAATGTTAAATTTTGCACATTTTTTGACCCATCATCATACGTTTGTACCAAGTTTGTACTGTTAAAAGTTTTTTTTGTTTCCATCTATCAAAAGCAAAAATATACCTTCATAAAAGATATCCTCAAAAGAATCATCATAGCAAACATTGCTATTGTGCTATTGCGAACGAACAAGTAGGTGCTAAAAATAAACTATCAGTACAGCAATATTTTTTTAAAAAAATTAAATAGCACGTCTCTCACCAATAGTGCCATATTGAAAGATATGTACATATTATTTCAATTCCATCATCAAAAATTCATGACATTCAAGTTTTTGCTAGAATGTCTGTTTTGAAGAATAGGCGTGCATAATAATTTTAAATGTCAATATAAATACCTAGGTAGAGTACAACGTCACCGTCATAGCACATGGACATAATATCGACATTCGACATTATGATCAGTGTGCAGGGGCAACTGTACAGAAACATGGTTGCGTAATAAGTAGGTATTTTGAATTTGCATACAATCGTTTAAAAGTGATCATTTCTTTGAAAGGCGTTTGTTCGACCTTACGCGTCTTTGCATGTGTGTCGCGTGTACACACTACTGTACTGTATACTTTTAAAATTTTGTTGGTTGCGAATACAAATGAAAACTGCGTATACATGCAGACAGTTAAAACTTTATCCATGCAGGCTTGCTTGTGTTTGAAAATTTCATTAATTATTCTGTGGCGAAATATGTGGTAATAATTCGACTAATGCTAGAAAGACATACACTGACAGAACAACAATTCAGAACGTATGTGAGTGTGTAGATTTCCATCATAAAGAATAAGAACAACTGTTATTGTAAGTCATTTATAGCATATGCATGTCGTATTTGAATTTGGACATCTTTTATGGCTAACCGTGGACCTCGAAATGACTGTCGCCTTGTATTTTAGTATTTCTGAGCACGCACACTAGAAAATTATAACGCAATAGATGCATAACATGTATATAAAAACACTGGTGTTTTCTTAGATATTTAAAATCGAAAGATGACGCTATTGATAAATGATAGGAAGGAATATTGATATTGATATTTTGTACTGCTGCTACTACTACTACATATTGTATTTTGTTGCGTGAATATATGAATGAGTAGTTTTAAGAAAAGATTACAAATCTATCCTTGTACCTATAACAGTCTTTAGATAAAGTATGCAAACCTTAATTGTTTTTGAAAAATGTCAGCAAGTTGAGAGCGAAGGGAGCTACTACAGTCACACATAAAATCTGACGATCCTCCGTCTTACATAAACAGTGAAATTAACAACACTTTTATGCAATCCCTTCGTTACGTGACTATAAGGATGTAATATACAAATTTTTAATGTTTCTCTACTGACCAACCGACCTACCTTTACTGTTGATTTTATGTATATAGAACAAGCAGTGTGATGACGAGACGTCTGGTGCTGGTGTACTGAGTACGATAAGATGCTTCATTATGATAAGTTGACGAAAATGAGAAAAAAATAACATTTTTCTGGTATTGGACTATTCTAAGCAATGTCGATGTCATTGCAGCGATTGGGGATGGTGATGATGGCGTTCAAAATAAGTATACTTTGAAAGGGGTTTAGGTATATAATGTAAAATGCCATGCCCAATTTTTGGTAGTGATTAGTTAACCAAGTCATTAACAGGAGCACAGCGTGTGTGCTTAACTAACTAGCGAACGAGTAAATAAACTAACTACTGCGGATGTAGTAATGCTTCCCTTCGCATGGCTGCCACAACTGCCGGCTGAATTAAAATAGTTGCTTTCAGCTCTTCAAAATTAATATTTTTTTCGTTTAGTTTAACGCTGCTTCGCACATAGTAATATGACAAATTGCAAACTTGTAATAATCATGTTATGCAGTTGGTTATTTGAACATTTTATGAATTCGTTACGAAAATTTGGATTGAAAAATTATTACATGTTGTCTTGTTGTGATAAGACGTGCGAACGTTGTATAGAAATAAAACCTTTTCTCATCTACCGCCATAACCACTAACGCTGCCACCATCAACAGTGGCCATTGTAATTTTTTAAAGAGATGTAGATACTATTATTAATACGTTTTGAATCCTTACTTGGGCATAGACATATAATATATAATGGCGTCATAAAGACCATCTTTGAATAATGATAAATAGACGAATTATACGTGCTTGGTGGTAGTGGTGATCATTGGAATTTATTTGAGAAGAGCGTCTTTAAATACATAGGAAGGACCTCAGCATGGGAGACTTTACGCATCTTGGTGATCCCGTTCTTAAACAGTGTGTGTTTACATACCAAGTAACAAACGTGCCTATTCATAAATATTGCAATGTTTTACTGAACCTGACCTAAGCAAATTACTATGTAAAAGTAATCTAAGGGATTTCAAT
>JAHZMT010003094.1:0-11283 GCA_027743785.1 Sinhomidia bicolor
CACCACCACCACCCTGTAACGAGGTGAAAAAATGTAACACACACACACACTAAGGGATGATTTTTTTTCTTCAATTTCCTGAGCAAGTTTTCTATTGCCTGAATGAAACGAAGGGTAAAATAAAATATCCTTCCCCTTGCACACACACACACACACATACAAACACACTAAACTCGCACGAGCTAACCCTTTCTACTTTTTCAAGAAATCCTAAAAAAAATCATGACGTGATACTGATATACATTATTATCTAGCATTATTCTTGTGGCTGTGTGAAACATGCCTTCCTGTCTACCTAAATGTAAGTAATGTTCCCCAAAAGACCGTCCAACAACAATGCCGCAGCAGCAAGCAACAACAATATTATATTATAATTCATGCACACCATGATAACAATAATGTTATGATGATTATTGTTATGTGCTCCCTTTTCTTTCTCTTATTATGACATCATATCATTATGATTATCCTTTAAAAAATAGCATGCTTCGCTCAATTTGAGTCAGGTATTATTATTGACACACTAGATAGGGTGCGTACTAACTATATATATTACACAGTAACAAAATACATACAAGCAAGCACCACCACCACCAACCAGCATCTCTTCACCATTGTTACTTGCTAATGAAATCTTTCTTGCTCATTAGCATTACCACCACTGGCCATATAACAATAATAATTATTATTATTACCACCACTACTACGCGTAATATTCAATGCTAGTCCCCTATATACCATTCGCGTCCACTTCACTCTTACAATCACACAAATAACAGTAATCGTAATGATAGCAATAATAATAATAATAATAATGCATTCCTAATTAGCATCACAAAGCTCATGGTTTTCAAACTCAGTACAAATGAAACTTTATACTTGTAGATGTAGTATGCAAATTTATTAAAGAAAGAAAAGGGGTCCACACTTTTGTCTCTCTCTGTACATCAGGCAGAACAATAATATATTTTCTCCTGGTCTCTCTCTCTCTCTCTTCCATTACCACCGCATCGTCACCGTGTGTGTACATATTAATGTTGATACCTACCACCAGTGTTGTGTGTGAGCAATAACTTTCCTTGTTTGAATATTTTATGTGTATTATTATTAATAATACTTAAGAGCTGTACTAATGATATGCAAAGCACACCCGTGAAATATTAACTGACACAGACTTGCCCACACCAGGCAGCAACACTCACTTACTGCTAACTACTACCCCTTGACTGAGAATTGAGATGCTGTTGCTGCCACTGCTGCTGCTACAACAAACGATTGTATTGTATTTTTATTTTGTAACTCATGTTGATTGTTTAGGTGTATACACGTATTGAGAGAAATTCGACAAACTCTCATGAATACCTTCACTTTTCAACTGTTAATGATATGCACATTATGCAAAATCAACAATAAGGGGCCTTACACCTACTTTGCATAAAAATGCGCTGCTCGTCGCCGTGCGTACAACAGGGGTATTTTTGAGTTGTTTTTAGAAGAGGTGAGATGTAAATGAAGTTGTGTGCTTTTCTGGATAATGTAATAATAATAATAATAAGGTTTAAATGTTTAAACTTACTTGGTAGTGAGAGAAAAGGAAAGATAATAAAAGCAGACAACCATGCGCGTGATCTTTAATTGTTGTTGTTTGACTCAATTAACCCGTCATAATAGCTTTTTGTACTTATGACTGGGAAACTTGTGTACCTTTGCTCTACCATCATCACCACCACAAATTACTTTATTGCTATTGTTATGTGTTCTCCACTACTACTCCGCACTCCAAACTGTCAGGGTGCATACTAATCTAATCTAAAAGTGCTGTGCTGCTGCTGCTACAGCTAATCCTAAAAAGTAATGCTGTAAATTAGCAAGAATAATGCCTGTCAAAATAGCTATATAATAATCTATTTAACTTGTTATTATTATAAACTAAAACAATACTGAAAAAATATAATCAGCCATAAAAAACAATTAGCACTCACTCACTATATATGCCAGAAAGTCAAAAAACGAGCCACACAAATATGTCTAGACATTTGTGATGGTGATGACGATGATGATGAGCTTTTTATCGTCAAATATTGCGTATAAGCATTTTTATCGTGGAGAATGGAATTTTACGAGTTTGTTTTGACTAATGGAACTCCAATGGAAACAGAAAGTGTGAAAAATGGTACTATCATTTATCTAAGTAGCTGATTTTCGTGACTCCTCTCCACCACGTCCATTTACTTGCACGAATAGACACTTAATCAACGAGTGAAGGGAAAATGATATCTGAGAAGATTCCGAGAATTATGGTTCTTCACCCTATCACACATTGAAGTAAACTACACATCATACAACACTGAGCAGCCAGTCGACCCACACACACACACACATCTTTGTTCATTGTTCCTGAAAGTGTACAAAGTGTATTAGAAGAATAATAATACAGAGTAGAATATTATCTTTTTTATGACGTCTGCGTCATTGCATCTGAACCTGAAGCCCAATTTAGCAAATAATAATAATGTGAGCAGAGCTAATATTGGTAGGCACTTAACTGATAGCGTGTAAAAGTCTGTTTGTTTCACTTTTCTGCTATTATCACCAATATTATTCTGACCAAAAACCTAGGCATTTCTTCTTACCGACCAAATGAAAAAAAAAACAATGAAGGAGAGAGTGAGAGCAGTAGTGGTATCCACTCGCACATGTTTACAAAAAGCCATGTACGTCTCTCTCAGACGGTATGTCGCCAGAATAAAAATTACTCACGTTGTTTTCCCTTCAGCCAAATTTAATTATTTAAAGGTTCCGAATTACATGCTTGGTTCAAAGGCATTATAATTCCCTTCTTTGTGCTTCACTACTATACATCTATATACATATATATATATACTGGTAGCCAACTAACTGGCCTTTGTATATATTTTTTTTTTGTCGAGACACTTATCTATATTCAGTCAATTCAATTCCAAAATTTTGCTACTGTTCTTGTTGGCCAGGTATGTACGTGTACACACACAGGTACACGCGTCTATAATGTATGTATATAAGCTTTCTGACTCTCTTTATGACTTTGATGGCTACACATTTTATTTAGCTAAAGTTCCACCATGGAAAAAAAGTCAACTGCTGTCTTACCACAAAAACACATTTGACTAGGGCCTGTCATATTTCCCCCGATATTCATTTCTCCCAATGCATGCAATCTTTTTTTAAACCTTCACTCGTTCACATTTCATATTTTGCCAATGAAACAGTTAGCATGAAGTAGAAATAGACGTCGTGAAATATTATTATTATTATTTATTATTGTATAGTAGTAGTTGTCAAACGGATGGTTTTCAAGATAAAGATGATTGTGACTACTTTATATAGATATGTACAAAAAAAGCCAAGGCAATATAATATATTTTCCACCCAACTAGTACTTACTTTTACACAAGAGCGCTACATACATACATCAACGTTCAACGATAGACAAAGAGCATCATCATTATTCTCTGAGCATTATTTTTGTACAAAGTCTATCCATTAAAATGTCTGCTTCGTCATAATATACAAGATATTATGTTAGTGTACTAATGTAATAGTCATTTTCTAAGAATGATGATATAATTATTGTACACAACGTGCATTGAAGAAAGCAGCAAGTGAGACAAAGTTCACTTTACATTTAAAAAAATTATATTCTGTATTACGACTACTATTACAACATATTGTGCATAACTTGTTTCTGATGCTCTCTCTCTCTCTCTCTCGCTCGCTCTCGTACTAACCTCATTGTTACTACAAATAAGGACGATAAAGGCAAGTGAGCATTTATTGCGTGGTATATGAAAGCAGGCGTTTTGGAGAATGAAGCATGTGGCGGGCTTGCTGGTTGGCTTGCCAGAAAATAACGATCATCTATTTAAGAAACATGACTAATATTGCACTAATGCTAAAACTATGCACATCGGTTACAACACCACCACCACCGCAGCAGCAGCCACCATAAGGGTGATGCGATGGTGAGTTTGGTGCTGGTGCTGATGGTGATGATGGTGGTGGAAGTAAGTATCAGTAGCAGAAAATAGTGATGCTTTCGCTAGCTCGTTTATTAGCTCTCACGTACATGTCGGACAGACGGAGAGGAGAGAGAAGAAAAAAAAAGAAGCCAGCGAAACAAGAGTAATAGTAGTTGGTATTGAACCAAACCACTAATAAATGGAAAATGAAAGAGTTCACCAGTAAAACTAAACTAACAATAATAAATGCACATATAAATATTGAATATTCATGTGTGTACTCGTATACGGATTTTTTTCAATGCAGTTGCTGCAGTTTTTCAAACCACACGTTAACTGACTGGTGGCATAAGTAAGACTTGGTCGTATACTACTAATATGTGTACTTGTCGTTTTTTCTCGTTGTTGGGCCACATTATATATGTGCATATGCTGTCCTCTCGCTTACCTCTTTTTGTATTTCGCCTTATAGCAGAAAAATAATCGTGCGTTGTGTTAACAAAGAGTATCAAAAAAGTGTATGGATGGAATCTAATATCTTTATGTGAACTGGACGATGGTGGTGGTGGTGGTGGTAGGATTGCAACGTTTTTCTGTTGTGAACTATGCAGCTAAAAAACGGTTAATGTGAGAATCGAAGCTTTAGGGCAAGCCTCTTTTCTTTCTGTCTGAAAATGCGCCGAGTGCCAATATGCCATACCAGTAATGCAAGTGGACACATAAAAACTCAAAAAAGTTCTTTGGACGCATATATATACACACACACACATAATATTGCATAATGATAATATTTAGACGCATGCATTTATACACACACGTTGAAAAATGGTTTCGTTATTTGGGTGCAGCCACACCATGAATATATGACTCTACTACTGCTGGGTACAGTTGAATTTTTTGGAAAAGTTCTACTTGCCCACAGTAGTGTCACTTTTATGCAAGCCGGCTTTTTACAATACAATTTAATGTACGTGCTAGTTGTCTGCTAAAGAGAGAGAGAGAGGTATACGCACACATACAGTAATGTACCTACTCCATTCAAGTACAAAATCAAGTGTCTGGAGTTTTTACTTATTATCAGGATAAAATTTACATACCTAAGTTGCATGCACAGATAAAAAAGTGGTAGCTGAACATGGAAAATTTTATAGTATTTTCGTGGCAAATCGACAAATGCCAAGCAAATATGATAACGACTATATATACACTTATTTTTTTATTAAGATTCAGAGATTGTGAAATGTACCCCAGTTTTGCACACAAAAAAATGAACGACTATACTTTTCTCCAGATAAATAAATAGTCGTAAATAAAAACTAAAAACGACTTTTGATAAAAAAGATTACAGCACAGCGATACTGCTTTCAAGTTAAAAAAAGGCAGTTTACCTGGAAAAAATGTAGAAGTATAAAAATCTTATCGTGATTAATCAGCCGTTTCTTTTGAACTCACTTGGATTACTATTACTAAGCTGTCTGGCCTTTTTAAATTGCCTATTACATGTTCTCCTTTTTTGGAGGAAAATCTTGAGTAATGTTACTACTGTTTGGACAATTCTCTCTCGGCACTAAATCAGCCTTTTGAATGCCTCATCTAACCTATTGTGTAAAAAAAAGTACAAGTAAATTAGTAAAAACTTTCTTGCCAAAAAAATTTATTGAATATTTGAAAACGAAATGTTGGGTAAATTATAAGTAATTTTTTAATGGATATTTTTTGCGTAAAAAATTTACATGCTATGCATATTGCAATCCGAAATTTCAGTTAGTGATTGATTATGCAATCCAAACAACCTGATTTTCATCCCTTGATATTTTTAAGAGAACGTAATCGTCAAAATGTATTCTAATTTTTGTACAATCCACGTGTGGCCAGCTTGCTCTAAGGCCTTACAATTATTTTTTTGTCTGTATCCTTCTTCTCTTCTAAAATACACAAGTTTAGCTTGGAAAGAGTTGGTAATAAAAAAACGTGAATGAATTTTCTTCAGTTACTCCATTTTCACAATGACACAACACACGTTCGATTCTATAAGCAAATTCAACCTTTTTTTCTATTTCCATGCATTTTTATGTATATTATGTACCTATAATCTCAATTGCATTGATATTATTGTATAAAATGTAGCGGTTGATTTTTCAATCCTTTGCTTCTTTTCTTTGTCAAAGGGGTACGTGCCGTGTCATTATTTATGTTGGTAAAAAACGGCTTTAAGGGAAAAAAACTAAAGATGAATAAATCAGTATAAAAAAATCTGCTTGTCGCTACTGCTGCTGCTGCTGCGTGCAGCATACTTACTGCGCATACTCAAGTCACCATTTTTTTGTACATTTAGCAACGTCAGACCATACCCTGAGGAGCAAAGACACTTTGTCACTTACAGAAAACAGTAGCAGTAGCATTTTCTAAACTTATCGGCAAAAAAGGCTCGCACATGATCTTCGAAACTCTTTTTTTTACCAATAGTTCCATACACATATATCACATCACCAGCATAATACCTCTTTTTTATGCATGACCATACATACATACATACAGCGGCATGGTGCAGTGCTCATTCATTTTCTTTCAGTGTGCATGTATCTTTATTATTATTATCATTGTACACACCGAACCCTTTTTTTATTCTTGTACACTGGACCGTACCCTTAGGACTCCACACTTCATCCTTTTATCAGATGTATTTTTTTGTGTGCTCGTCCTTCCTTTTTCATCCCTTTTTTACACCATCTACCCCTTTTTTCGAGGTCTATTAAGGGTTACTCTGCTGATCACGACAAAAAATTGGTAATTCCGAACCCAATCAATCGGCTCGGTAATAATAACGCTGTATTGGAATGGGTGATTGAGTATATACATTTTTTGCTGCGTATACATACAACACATATTGCCACTCAATCCCTTCAACCAGTACTACGCTTGCGTGAATGTGTGCTGTAAAAAAACGGGATGTTACACAGTTACACACACAATAATAATAATAATAATAAAAACAGCAGAACAAGGTGCAATATGTTGGCTTGGTTTGTCTATTCAAAAAAATCTAATCTATGCGTTATTTCATAAAAAATAGCCAGTGAGCCATCATACTCATACTACGAAAAAAATAATACATGTGACAAGGAAAGGCAGACAGACAGCATGCGTCGACCGATCGACATACGTATTCCAATTTTAATCTGTACTTCACAATACTCAAGCGTAAAAGGGTAAGATTTACAAAATTATATATACATGTACACATATATATATGTTGAATGTGCATGCATGTAACTGTCTTTGTAGTAATAATAGCTACGTCAGAAAATGAATGAATCAATGACGCTTTTTTCTCACTTATTATTGAACCTTTCGATATTTTTTAACCCTTACAAGTATGTATCCAGTAAAAGAAATAAGAGAAAGGGATGTAAAGTTTTAAAAAGATGCTTATTGAAAAAAAAATATAGATTTACAGCTAGAATGTAATATTTTCAACCCCTTGGCAAGCAGCTGTGGATAAAAAAATAATAATACTCTGAATAATGTGTGTGTGTGTGTGTTGTTATAAAATCACAAACTTTCCAAATGGTCGGCTGATTCCAAAGTTTGAAAATTGAAACTGTAACGAATAACTAAAAAAAACTGCTTGGCCCGTGCTTTTAGTGAGTATCGACAAGATAAAAAAAATCATCTCTTCTCTGAAGGTACCGCTACTTTTACTACTACCGTTACTACTACACACTCTACTCATCAACTTTTACTAACCAAAGAGTTTGATTTATTTTTTATTTACCAAGCAATAAGGCTTAAAGCTAAGCTGGAAAATTATAGTTACGTGAGCTGTTTTTTTATATAATAATATGCTGACTGACTACTGTAGTGAAACGTCATTCATCGCTTTTTATAATATTCTATTATACACAATTTTCTTGAAACGTGAACCCTTCAATTGTCCATGTACATACAAGCAGCTTCACATATTATGCTTCCTTTTTCCAAAGCAATGTCGGTCGGTCGGTCGGTAAGCATATTGTTTGCCCACCTTGAAATAGAAAGTTTTCTCGTTTGATTATTAAATGAATGTGGACAAGAAAAATTGATCTGGCGGAATGCCGGCAAGCGTAAACCACTTGCCGATAATAAATAAAAAGGATTTTCTATCTTTTTTAAAATATTATATATATATTTTTTTTATCCAACAGAAGAAATCTTTATTTCTGCCTTTTGGGTATCCATCATCCCTTTGAATTTTTTTATTTTCTTTAGAAAAACAAGAACCATGTTGTAGGTACTAGGACTTTTGAAAAAAAATAATACACTGTACAATTCAAAGGATTTCAGCAAGACTAAATGGTTTTAAATTAAGAAAAAGTAGAAAGTTTAAAACCTTATTTTATTTACACGCATCCATACACACACACACACATGTGCTTCCATTGCACATTTTGGACACAGTCTTTTTATGTCTAAAAATAGATGCCCTTGATAGCCATGCTACTTCTTTTTTTAAAAAAAACTGTGATATGTGTGTAGATACACATAAACCCATTATAAAAATACGTATGGATAATTTGAGAATAAATTGAAAGAATATAATATATATATATAACGAATTCAATCCAAGAAACCGGAGAAGTAATTTTATGTGCAGCAGATGGATTCCACTCAATTCGCTTCGCAAGATGGAGAAGAAGCTTACAAAAGCTTGTTGCGTTTCTTTCTTTTTTTAGAAATTTCTTTGAGAAGTATAAATAGGACATTTGCCTTTTTATATAAACATCTCAAAATAGGTAAACGCTAATCGTCCTCATTTTGATTAGCCTTTACAAACTATGTAATATTCACGTTTGCACCATCCCATATATGTAATATTGTATAGGTAATAAAAAATAATAGGTATTTGCCGTGTATCTCTGTTCACTTAAATGTGTGTAATATTAGGAACGTCAATCAAAACCTCACTATAGCTATGAGTTAAGGCCAAGGCAACACAAGTAGAAAAAAAACCTTCGTCACCAGAGTTACTCCTCCGTTTTGGGTTTCAAACTTTTCAAAACTCACTTAAAAGAAGATTAACTGGGATGAACCACCAAACCATTGCCAATGATCTTTGATTGAACACAATGTACTTTCTCAATTGAAAGAAAATAAAAACCTTTTTTATACTTCACTTTATAAAAAACGAGACTGAACTGTGCTTTTCAAAAAGCAAGGGTAACAATAAATTTAAAAAAGAAGTTATTATTTTTTTCTACACAAAGAAAACGTATCATATTACAAATTCACTCTCCTTTCACTGTACACACAAGTTAAGAAAGCTACTCTGCCAAAAATAGCCAAAATCATGAAGTACAATCACAAAAATCACAATTCAAGTAGTAGGTAGTAAACTCTGTCAACTCCAAATATTCGAGTTTCTATTAAATATATTATATTTTTTTTAAACTTAAATGCTGCTACTGATGATTGCAAGCATAATGGTAATAAGACACTTTTGAAAATCTATACCACGATCAAAATGGTGAAAATAGATACTGCGTAGCTTTTCTGGTGAAGCTCTGACTTGACTACTTGTAGGAATTTCCAAAGAGTAAATGATGACTTTATGAAAAAGACATTAGAAGCGAGCCACAGAAATTCCACAAGATTTTTTATGACTGCAGTTTTCAGAAATACCTGCTACCTTTTTTTAAATTATTTATCTTCAAAAGCGTTTGGCAACAGCAAACCCAACCATGCAATGTCACACAAACAACACTAAAGTGTAGGGAGACTCCAGTTTGAAAAACTTTTAAAAAACGTTCTCAGCAGCACAACAAATTCTGCTGAAATCTTGAAATTTTAAGTGACGTCTCCCCCGTTACAGCGATATGTTAAAAATGAGGCATAAATAATATACTAGGGCAATATTTTCTGTGATAAAGATCTCAAAAAAGTTTCATGATCTTTTAAAGGTAGACATTTTATGATGCCAGCTATGCTGTACCTATAGATATTTTCAAATGATCATTACAAATTTCAACTCCACCAAACTGACTGTTGTCTGGCTAAATATACAGTTAGGAAACAAAGCTCACACTTCTTTAAGGTATCACAACTAACTACTACAACAACAACCATCCTCACAATAATATTATGACCGTCAAAAAGTACGGTACTTTATATTTTCGCTTTCATTTCGTCCGTGCGACAATTCTCTAGTGATAATAATAATATTCACTAGTACACGAGCTGTAACAACAAGAGAAAAAGAAAAAAAGAAGAAACAAAGTTTACAGCCGTAATTGTTGTTATTTTTTTCCTTTTTATTCTTCACTTTAAGCGCATTCTGAAATAACCTTACAACAGTATTTTTATTGCACAGCAAAAATACAAATGACAAACCATATTAAGGGATGTCATTCCAATAAGTAAACTTGTTGAAATGACACTAACAAGTACCTGCAGTATTTTTCTATTTTAAAAAAAATTTTAAAAAATACTCAATATGCAGTAGTAGTAGGAGATACTTGTTTTTAGAAGACGTTCATGTGAGCGCTCTAACTAAACTGACATGCTACTAGTGTAAGCTTGACATGTTTTTAGCTTCAGAAAAGTTTTGACAATGAAACTGATCTCATGAATTTGATCTGTAAATTTTCACAACTCCGTATCCGCTTCCTTCCTTCTTTACTTTTTTACTTCCTTACAATTTTTATTCACACTCTGCTACTCTCGATCAAGTAAACTATTGCCTTTTTACTACTAATAATAATAATAATAATGAATAATGGTATATTATCTTTTCTGAACACCAATCCCATCCAACAATCAAGTTGAGCAGAAAAATTATTGTTGTTATGAGCATAAAACTGTGTGAAAAAAATGATACTTGAAGTTTTTAAGAATTATAAACCGCATCAACTTGAAAACAGATGTATTTGTTCCTAAATTAGGTTGATACTTTTTTCTGCACTAGTCTATGGGAATTGAGCCCTACAAAATCCGAATTCCTAAAACACGGGAAAATTTTCACACGGTAACTCCACCGCTCTTACAACAAGCCTACATATAATGGATATTTTAACAAAAATTTTTTTTAATCACTAAAGTACATCTTTTTACCACCAAAACTGCTCATTTATGTAGCAAGATTCTCACAATGAATAAAAAAGTGTAAATAAAAAATCATAATTTCCATCCGTAAAAAATGCCGGCATGTCAACCCACTATGGAAAAAGTTGATGACTGTAATATTGAGCCATACTCATCCAAATCTTTTTTTTTATACAAAGCAACAACGTTTTTTATTCATCACCTGAAA
>JAHZMT010003095.1:0-10504 GCA_027743785.1 Sinhomidia bicolor
CTGATAAAATAGAAACCAACTTTAACCGGTCATTTGCATTTTGTGCATTTCAAATTGTGCGTTGCGTTTTCTTTCAACTGAAAGTAAATTGTGTTTTGTGCTTTTGACCCATGAAAAACGAAACAAGATTTTTCAGATATTAAAACAGTGGCATACTATTCCTAAACATTTTTACTGAGAGGTAAAATCAACAACATGAAAGAAATGAATGATATATGCTAGGTAAAATATAATGGAAGACCTACGCAGTAAGGAGTGAAATGAAGTGAAGTTGAAGAGGCGTGTTTGCCAATAATTATACTCAGGAATAATATACGATACTACCTTCATTCACCCAATGGAATCGGTGAGAACAGTGAAAACTGCTTGTGTAAAAAGTGAATGAAGCTCAATAAAAAGCAAGTAGAAGTTCTACTATACAAAATATATTTTTTAATTGCACAGCAATTTAAACACTCTTGAAACAGTGTATAGAATCCATAAATATCTGGATGAAATGTTAGGATTTTCAAAGAGAAAATTCTAACAAATATGCATTCGACCAGAAATTATAATCAGAAATGATCTTTTAAAAGATCGAATTTTTTATTTTTTTATATTAGCTTTTAATAGTCAAACTTTAAATACAAATAGAAACTTATTTGTAGAATATAATAGTTAAAAAAGAAGAAGCAATAATTTATTTATTGTTAAATAACGTTAGTTTTAAAACTTACCGATGATTGTGTAAGTTCATAATTGTTTTAGATGGGCTCTTTTTTCTAAAACTTTGTATTTCTAAATAGTTTTAGTTTTTTAGCTAGTACTTTTTTGTACATGCTAATTAGGCTAGTATCTAATTTTTAAATATAAAAATTCAAAAACCAAGAAAAAAATAATAAAAGATGGAAGATGAACTGTCACCTCCGACAAACCCAGCACCACCACCCCTGCTTTCATCATCAGCATCGTCGTCGTCACTAGTACCAAATAGAGTGAGAAGTGACAAGGAAAACTATTCATTTAGAATTGTACGTCAGCTCACTAACATTTGTACATCAAAAGAACAGGAAGAGGAACGAATGCCATTCCGAAAAATGAGCAACTCATCAGTGACTTCCTCGGGATCTTCAAGTTCCAAGAAAAAGGCACTACAAAAACAGAAAGTGTCTTCGGGAGTGAGGCGCATTAAATGTGTTTTAATTGGAGATAGTAAAACTGGGAAGTCCGCTTTAGTCAAAAGTTTTCTAAAAGCAGATAGCATTTCCAACTACGTGCCAACGACTCAGGATGACCACTCGTATACCACTGGCGGTGAACTCTGTTTAGGCTCAGCAGTTGGTAGAGAGCGTGGAGATGTTGATGGTGTACAAGAAAAAAGAAAGAAAGAAACCACTTTACACATTTGTGACACTGGAGGACAGGTAATCTTGCAAAAAGGCGCTTGAGTGCTTTATATTAAGTCGTTGTTACTATATTTTATAGAATTCAGAATTAATTAAATTGTAAATTCAGAATCAGGATGCTTCTTTAATTAATAAATAATATGCACATACATAATTTTTCAAAATATTTTCATACACAGGAGGAAATGGATAGGCTCCGCCCTTTATGCTACGATAAAGCACAAATGGTGATAATTTGTTTCAGTGTCATGAATCCAAATTCCTTTGCTAATGTTACAATGAAATGGCTTCCCGAGGTGAGTATTTCCTCAGCATATAAAGAAAGACAAGCAAATATGTAATATGCAACATTCAAAAATACAAAGATAGTGTCAATAATGCCATTGTGTTTTGGTAATTAGGTCAAGCGTCATTGTATGGTGACGGAAGACCCGGAGAATCCGCTAAAGCTGTTACTAGTCGGAACTCAGTCAGATCTCCGATCAAATGTCAATATATTATTAAAATTGATGGACGATGGACAAGCTCCGATCTCAGAAACCCAGGCCCTGCGACTTGCAAATAAAATCGGTGCCATCAAGTACGTGGAAAGTTCTGCTGTTACCAGCAGTAATGTCAATGTAAGGTTAACTATTTACTGCTGGCTATTTGTGATTATTTGTAGTGCAGTGCGACGTGCGACTATTGATTTTGATAATAAATTCTTGTGATTTTTTTGATACAGCGTATATTTAATCTTGCCACTACATACGGGGAAGGGAAGGTCATACCCAAGCCCTTAACGGGGTTTGAAATAGACTCGGGCTTCCAAGGAAAATTTCTGCCCAATATAACAGAGAGAAAAATATTGTTCTGGCGTCGCTGGAGGACACGTCAGAACAAATCCTCCAAAATGAAACGCCTTGTTCTTCTTCCTTGCCTATTTTAATATTCAGGAGAAGGAGACTAATGAACAAATTATGAAACAACAAGAAATGAAAGATACCTACTTAAGTAGCTTTTTACGTGGGCATGTTTTTTTTATTTGTTTCCAAAATAGGAAACAAAACCATTGTTTTGTTTCATTCTTGTTCTGCGTATATAAGTCAATAATTAATGCTTAATGCAAAAAAGATGGTTGAACAGCATAATAGCGTAAATACTATAAACTGTATTTTTAGTTAGTGTGTACGCTACTCCACTCACAGTTTATTTCAATTGCCTGTTCACCCAGTGCAAGTAAATGCATCGAGATTCTCGAGAAGTTAGTAATAATTTATATATGTAGTTTGTAACTTGATTTTTCAAATAACTTTTGAAAATGTTAATCACAGCTTAATTACGTTGCATTTTAGTTTTTAATGCAAAGACAAATATACTACTGGAATGTAGTAGCCATTTTAGATTCGTAGTTTATTTTATGTAATAAATAAAATTCACGTTAGTATAGTATAATTTATATATACTTCTTTTTTCATGTTAACTATTAGCCGTTATTAGATAGGGAAGTAACAGGATGTAAAAATTCCATGTTTTTGAAAGTGGAATTAGCAAACAATGATCTTTGTAAATAGCCAATGAACAAATTATCTATTTGTGACGTGCGCGTGCGTTGTACTTTCGCTTACGTGGCTAAATGTACTAAATGCCTATATAAGGCTACAAATAAAAACTTTTTTGGTAGCTAATTTAAGCACATGTAAAATACATTGCATTTTACCTGAATTTAGCGCAGTGTAATTTTCATTAGTAATTTTTATTTACTACTGTTAATAAAATAAATAACAAGTAAATACTTTTGTTGTCTATTTCACTAATTCCAAATGTACTTTTACACATTGTTATCATTGTTTTGTTAGAGATGAAAAGTTAGTGTGTCAAATGTGTATACCTAGTACTAGTAAATAGGTGTGACTTACTACAACTACCATATCCAAAAAGTAATTTACAAATTCGTTATAATGTATGCACAGTCACTACCAATGATAGTCAGTTATGCAGTGCAAGAATAAATTAACCAATTGTTGTTCCTGTTCCTAGTACTACTCATTTACGGAGTAATGAAATAAAGAAAATGTTGGTCTCACCTCCGTTTTCCATGTTGTGCTGGCATGTTTTTATATCATGAAGTTGAACTATAGAAAAAGAACAATGCTTTCATGAAAGGGGTGTAATTAATTCTGTCATGAGTTCTAATATCCTGAAATCTCCCCTTCGATTATGAACCTATTGTAAATGAATATTACATCTCTCCCTACAAACATATTATCTGAATGAATATGTATTTTGACAAATGCTTACTACTTACTACAAGTACTTGCAACTGAATGCAAAAAATATTATTTTGCTATCCGCAAATTTCACATTTTCTAATATTACTTCACAAAGGTTTATAAAGGGTGGAATGATATGCCCAATTTGTCTTATTGTTAGAATCATATTTGTCGGTTGAAGACCTAAATCACATCTAACGGTGAATTTATGCATGTGCAAGGTAAAATATACATTTAATTTAAATAAATTATCAAAGGATTAATCAATCAAATTACATTCTTTCTAGATGAATAACTTAAATTTCCTCCTGTACATCACGTTTCTCACAGTTTGTGTTGTGGCCAGCAGCGACTACAGTGTTGTTCCTCAAAAGTTTGTAACTGTGGACTCATCTCTTTCACCAGAGATAGTCAAAGAGAAACGTTCATCCGCTGTATGGAGAAGGAAACGATCCTTTAGAATTGATATACTTGATAGTTTACTCACTGCAATGACAATTGGTTCGGGATATTACGGTAATTCAATTCATGGCCCTATGAGACCACATTTCGGACACTTTAGTAAAAATCGGGGAGCAGTATATCCGTTTTACGGTCGGTTCCCTCCTCCATTGTATGCTGGTTATTACGGATTAAGTGGTTTTGGTTTTCATTAGTAATTTCAAGTTAATAACTACTTTGTTTATTTTTTAAACTATACGATGACTTTGATGTGACATTAGCGGTTACTACACAAAAGTATTACAAATCATTACAATAAAAGTATCAATTAAATGAATAGATATAGATTACTATGTATATCTATCATTAAATATTATCTAATAAATTAAAATAAAAGACCAGAATCTGAATTCATAAAATGTTAGTTACATATTTCGAATTTCATTGGCTTTAAGAAGCACATTATTAAAATATTTGCATGCATTCATTCTGCATTCCAGAAATCTAAAATCAAGCCGCTTTGAAAATTCCGATTACACAAATTAAATTGTAAAAGACAAACTGTACTAAAAATATATTTTTAAAACATCCTTAATCGGTTGCCGGCAAAGTGGACAAAGGTTCCTCTTGTACCGTCTGCGAGTACGCCCAGGTGAACGATCTTGATCCTTGAAGGATTTTGCACAAGCATTACACATGCAAATATGACCGCAGTCGGTAAAGGCAGTGTCTTTCTCACGTTCCATACAAATGATGCATGTACCTGGGTTGAAACTGAAAACTGGACTCTGAAAAGCTGGCGTCTGTGAAAATTTTTTTTTATTCATTATAACAATTTAATTGAGTAATGCAAATTACGCCTAGGCACTATCAGTATCACTACGTGCAGGATACTTTACAAAGTAAAAACATTATGTAATATCAGTACCGGTGGAGATATTGGTGTAAGTGTTGGTTCTCCAATTATCTGAGTTGGAGGTGGAGCAATATTTTGAAGAGGTGGTAAGCGAACGTTGCGTCTTGTATTCAAGTAAGTATTCACAGGACGAAGCAATACTCGTCTAACAACTTGTGGTCTGCGTGTAGTGATATTATTTGAGTTATTCGGACGTGTATTTTCCTCCAAATCAGAGTCAAAGATACTGCAGCAATTATTTGTTAACGGCATTGATTTGTCTTCAAGAAAAAAGAATGAAAAAGTATAGAAAAGAAATTAGATGCAACATTTATTATAAAGTACAATATTAGACAAAACATGCAAAAATTCTGTCTTTCATTCTTGAGTTTACCGACAAACTTTAAAGACCGCACGGCACCGTATGCCTCAAGTACAACCCATAACGTTGTAGTTACATCGACATTTTTTAGGAAGACTCCGCCGTCTTCACCATCAACACCATACAAAACAGAGCCATTAGGATTCAGTTTGAAGTAAATCACTGTTCCAGCAACTATTGGAAATAATTGTACACTTTTCAGCCAAAATCCAGGCGTCGATTTAAGATCTATAAAATGGAAATCGAATATAAGAAAAAGTCCAAAGGAGTCAATGCTCAAAGTTTAAAATGTTAAATGACGCATACCTCTACCCAACGGTACTATCTTATTTTGAAATTTTGAAGGGTTACAAGATGTAAAACCTATACGTAATGGACCGTGAAAGTCGGCAGAAAGTTCCATGATTTCAACAGCAATCTACAACCAGTGAGATTTTAAAAACCGCAATAACATTCTCTTCTCTTTTTACGTTTCAAATATTCTGAGCAGATTTTATAACAGTGTTATTGTTTGGAACTAGAACACGTACCATTTCATTTGTAGTGATAGGTCGGTGAGAAAAAACAACCGCATGTTCAAAATATCTTTCGTCCCGTGTGGCAACTGAGAAATCATCATTTAAAGTGATAGCTTTTCCATGGGCTGCTGAATGAAACCTTAATTTGAAACGGGAGTTGGCTTCACCTGAAGTTTAACCATCATTTTAATAACATAGCATCAGATTATAATAGTATATATAATAATTTGAATTAATATTTAAAATTATAACCTCGACGTTGTTCATTTGGCCCCTGCGCATCCTGCTGCTTAGTAAAGCTCAGTTTCCCCAAAACTGCAGAAAAAGATCTTCCAGTAGCAGTAAAACTATGAACCAAAATATAGTACTGAAATATTCTTTTTTGTTTTATTTTCAGAGTTTGTAGTTTGTAATACTGAATATTCCGTGATCATTAATTAAATTTTACATAAAATTACGACAATTTCTTAATGTATATCTATATTTACACTTACCTTTTGATTAGGTACATGCTGTCAGTCAAGACAATCTTCAATGAATTATTTATCTTTCCAGTTTCAATGACCTCTTTGTTCTTAAGGTATAATTCGACGAGACGGAAAGTCACAAGGAGTGTAGTATGGTTCTTTCTTAAAAATATTTTGGCGATTGGATAAGTAAAAGGGACAATAATATTAAAATATAGTTACCATTTACAGCATCTTGGCCTCGATAATATAGATATGCATTGCATACTATTTGTGCATAAATACATATCTTCTTATCTTATCCCCTCTTAATATTCAAATAAAGTCATGAAATGCTAAATTAAATATTGTAATGGAAATATCAAGAGTTTTCAACACTAAGGAAACTTTCATGATAACGCTTTATTTATGGAGGTCATGGACAATTTTTGCTGCATTATAGCTTTGGACTAGATGGCATTAATAAAATATTTATTACTCGGTCGTTGTGTTTATTTTGTGCACGAATTTGCATGACCGATTAGGAGATCTCATCCCCAAGCTTTTTTTCAGCAGGCCATTCCCATCAACCCTAGTAAATAAAGCGTTATCATGAAAGTTTCCTTAGTGTTGAAAACTCTTGATATATACCTATAGATGTATTGTTGTTTTAAGATCTTGCAAAAAACTATTTTAAACGATCAAAAGAGTAGCAAACCAAAAAGTAGTCAATTTAATAAAGTAAAAGCTTAAGAGTAATGTGTACCATATAACACCATTTACTTTTATGTATCATATGTTAGCACATTAACACTTTCAGGTTTCAACAATGCAATCTAAAATGGCACCGCGCGGGACCCTTTTTGTCAATAATCTAATCTCACATTCGCCACAAGACCATCTAGAAAATTTTACGTACTCATCTATGATAATAAGTGTATGAGAAGACTACGGAAGAGCCGAAAAAGAAATTTTGTAGATGAAGTAAGGGTGAGGACGTATTATACAACTACTAGCTCAGTCGCATTAGTAATAGGAGTAAAAATGAATCTGAAGTTGACAGCAACATAACATCAAAGTTGAAATGCTTTTGGATTTAATAAAAAAAGAAAACTTTTGCAGCATTACTGCTACAACCGCATCATAAGTTCACAAAGAATTAAAATAGTGGATTCCATGAGCGAAACGAGACGTGTGTCAGATAGCTGTGACAAGCTGTCTTAATTAGTTACTTTCTCTACTCATCTAAGACGAAAATGAAAAGCGAATATGTCCACAAGTTATTTGCTGTCGTGTTGGTCTTTTTTCAAGCTGATCAACACACTGAAGCAATGTACAATATCTGTTCCAAAGTTGTAAAGTCTCAAAGTTACGCAAATATCAAAGTTTGACTTTAAGTGAAAATATTACTAAAATACAAGTTGCTATTTTAAGATACATTCTGTTTGATATACATTCAACTCACCGGTTGAGTTTTTCAGTTAATTTCTCGCTTTCATACTAGAATTCTTCCAAATATGAATGCATCCCAAACTTCTACCCTTCCTAAGATTTATAAAGCGTACATATATAATAACCTCGTATACGTAGAATTTTAAATTGGGCATAACGAAACGAAACAGTGAACCCCCTGCAGCTTGCAATAACAAAACTTACATATAATTTTTTCACATGGAGCAAAATGCGTACATCATACACAAGTCAACATGTCAGCATCGCAGTTCAATTTATACTTTTCATATAGAAAGCGGGACATATTTTTTGAGGACAAGGTTATCGATTTCTCACACCATTAACTACTCCTTTAAACTTTTCCTCCAACAACATTATGAAATATTATGGATACGTAACAAAGGATGGGCGTTTGAACTCTGCCTCTTTTGGAGTAAGTTCACTTCTCTGCTTCACAGAAAAACTCATAACCGCATCACATCATGTTGATGCTCGTGATTAGCATCTCTCGCCAAACACCCGTTCCAATTAACTTTCTTTTTCTGAGAGGAAAGCTTAAGTTTGAACAATGAACATAAGTCAAAAAATATGAAAGTCTGTTTGCATGTGTCGCTCTACTCGCCCGCCTGTTCTTATATATTTACTTTTTAATGTAATATACTATCATTTTCTTCTTGTATAAGTCTTACACTACTTTCTAGTCTTTTTTATGCATTTTTCAATGCATAAATTTCACAGAAAACTATGTGGTGAGTAATAACAGAGAGAAAAAATATTAGCTCGCATAGGCATAATACTGTGTATGAGCCGAGTTTTTATTTTACTTTCTATGAAACTCAACCATCCAACGTAATAGTTTGTAGCTGTGATGTGAGAAGGGGGTTAGGAAGGGTAATAGGAAATCCAATGCGTTTGTGTGGTAGCAGAAAATGGAAAGTAAGAAACGGGACAGGAAACTTGATAGGGGACGCATTTGGCTCCTTTATTCCAGTGTTTTTGGGAACATCACGTTCAGCGAAGCAGCAAAAGTGCACAGTCACGTCTTTCCTGTCCCGGTACACAACCGATACCACCATAGTGTAGTATATTAGTAGCTACTCGTTGTTCTGTTCCAGCGGTTTGAGTTGTTGCACTGCAGCACAAGTAACTGAGGAGGGAAAGAAAGTACAAGAACAAGAGAAAATCCTAACTGATGCTGGTAGAAGGAAAGAGGTGCTAAATTAAACGCGTCCTTCCATAAGAAATACTACCGTTTTACAGAAACTCTTCCCTATTACCTCCTTCAGCATTTTTCTTCTTATTTCGCATCCCCTTCATTGTTTTATGTACCAATGTTTTATTCGTCGAGCAGTAATAAGAATCTATAGACAAGGGGAAAAGATTTTAGCGCGTTTGTATTTTATGCTGATAGTAAATATCATATTGCTAATCTCGTCCAGTTTGCCATTTTACTATTATTTGTTGTTTGTAGTTTAAATCTTATTGTTCTCATCTCATCAATATCATGTTTACTTATAATATTTTTAACTGTCTTTAGTTTTTTTCTTTTAAAAAATTTTTTATATTTTTGTGCTTCTCCGTTTCTTCTTTCTGAAATCTTTACTTACAAGTTTTTATTTTGGGAAGGAAAAAAATAAAAAGCTAAACTAATTTTATTTTGTCGCATTTTCTTCGAGCTCGAGCTGTATTAAAACGGGGTTTGGGTTGGGAAATAAATCATAATCATACTCACAAACTTTGAACAGTAATACATGGTCCAGTACGAACGGATACAGATTAGCTACTTGGTATTTGAACCCAATCAATAATCAAAAAACCATTATTTCCATTAGTTACTAGCATCTAGGAATGCTCAGGTATTGCTTGTTACGCTTGTTTCGATTTAGTAATTTGATGGTTTTTTTAGATTGGTTTCAGTTTTACATAAAATATAATGTACTATAGGTACATTTTAGACATAGATTACCATCTTGTTACTGATTAGCTAAATATTTAGACCGGTTTACAATTATTGGGTTCATTTCACCTATTTATGTTTGACCAATTTTAGTATCCCCAACCATCATTGACGAGGAGACAAGTGCCGATGTGACAACAAGAGAAGGGGACAACGTTACTCTAGTTTGCAGAGCAACAGGAAGACCATCGCCTAAGATCATCTGGAAACGTGAAGATGGGCAAAAGATTTTGGTCCGGCGAGGGTTACGGGAAACATTCAAAGGTTCGCCAAATTTAAATTGAAACTAAAAAGTTATTAACATGCCGTTTTCCAGCATCAAGGAATGTACATATTCCAGTCAAAAATGTAGGACAATTTGTTTCAATTTATTTAACCCGAGTATGCTATGGTTCTTTGTAAATCGTAACATAAGGATTTAAATCAGCATTACTCCGAATAAAATTTGTTCTCTTTCACCATTTATTAGGTAAATACCTACTAATGTTTTATAAATTTACAAAATTTATGGAGTGTGCAAAATTTTTTGGGGCTTGTGGCGACAATATAAAAATGGAGTCATTAAATTTTAGTAATGTCTTTATTAAGGGGTCCAAGCCCTAACCCCGCCAGACCTGAAACATGCCAGAACAGAGCCCTGAGCATATTTTAGCCATATTTGGTAGACACGGCAACACTTTAAACCTGCAAGCAGGGGGTACATTTTTGAACTGAGCGCAGCAGAACTGCGAGCAGCTAGCAAGCTGTTCATTGGGTAGTTACTCACAAAAACAATC
>JAHZMT010003096.1:0-17217 GCA_027743785.1 Sinhomidia bicolor
GTAATGGCGGTGGTTCAAGCCAAAAATATCAGCCAAAAGAGAAACGGGATTCCCGAACACATAACAAATTTGATTAAGACTGACACTAGTACTCCTGCTGCTGCTCCTTGTGCTAGTAATAAAACATTGCAAGGTAGCAGCGGCAACGGCAGCAACGGCAAGGATAACTTTGGGAAAATAATAGGCAAACCGAAAAAGTCAGCGTCAACTTCAACAGCAACATCCTCGTCACCAGAGAAAGAATTGAGGAATGGCAAAAATTCAGTAACAGCTCTCCCTTCATCAAATTGTACAATAACAAGCAATAACTCTTGTGCTTCCGTCTCCACCTCCTCCTCCTCATCAGCATCGTCCTCCTCAGCTGCAGCAGTGGCAGCAGCGTCACAAAGGCATAGATGCGTGGAATGTGGAAAAGGCTTTTCAACGTTAAGTAATCTTGCTCGTCATCGCCAGACACATCGATCGCTATCGGATGCTTCTGCTGTCAAGAAATGTCCACATTGTGACAAAGTCTATGTGTCAATGCCTGCCTTTTCTATGCATCTGCGAACTCACAATCAGGTAGTGTTCATCATCATCCACAACAACGTTCATATTACATAACACATTTATATCTCTTCCTGTACATTATTTTTTGCAATAATTATTAATAAATTGTCATATTTCTTTTCAAAACATTTACAGGGCTGTAAATGTCCATATTGTGGGAAAGGATTTTCGCGCCCTTGGCTTTTGCAAGGTCACATCAGAACTCACACAGGTAAGTTTTTTTTATTATTAAACTTTAAATAAATTCAAAGCTGAATCAATAAAAAGTGGTTTCATCATAACCTTGAGAATCTCTATATTTATTTTTTTACGATTTGTCATTACTCATAATAATATATTCCACCTTCCTCAATAATATTTTTCTATTCGTGTCGTAGGAGAGAAGCCATTCAAATGTGGAATTTGCAGTAAGGCGTTTGCTGACAAATCCAACCTGCGAGCTCATACCCAAACACACTCAACTGAAAAACCGTTTGCTTGTCAACGTTGTGGAAAACTATTCGCTTTGAAATCTTACCTTTGCAAGCACATCGAGTCATCATGTATGAAAAGCAACAGGACATCTGGTTCCAACAACGGTGGAAGCAGTAGTGTAGTCGTCACCACCACCAATACAAAAAAGCATCATCATCACAAGGCTATAAATAACTCTGCATCTTCATCCTCTTGTTCAACAAGAGGCACGTCCCCATCAGTGTCTTCGTGTTCCCCTTCTTCATCTTCTCCGACAAATCGTGACATTCGATGCGCCACTGCTACTACTGCTGCCAGTGGTAATGGGAATACGACAACAACTGTCACATCTTCCTGCTCTTCTACCACCATCACCACTTCCTCTACTTCAAATAACAGCAACTCAAGCAGAGTAGTAGCAGCAACGACGACAAATGCCACACCACTACTTACAAAAACAACAAATGTTTCTACTTTGGGATTTTCCAGTCGTAATAACGAAATTAATAGACCCTTTCTTAAAACCAACAACAACAATGAGCATTTTTCTAGTAGTTCTAGTAGTCGAAATAAAAATAGCAATAATAGTAATAAGTTGTTAATATCTGCAGCTTCCAGCCGTTCTGCTTTTCCCCCAGTCTCCACAAATTCCTCTTTTGAAACTCTCAATAATAACCGTAACGGAATAGCCACTAAGCTTTTCATAGGCAAAAGTTCAAAAATTCGGAAGGTAGACTTGGTAAATTAGTACGCGTCACTAAATAGTAGAAAACAATGAATGTTAACAATGTGTATAGTTTTATTAGAGACTAGACTGGCACACTATGGTGCTTTTATACATAATATAATACACTGAAATGAATGCACTTTTCTTGGATCCAATGAGTTGCCAGTAAAAGGAAAGCTTGTGTCTTTTCAAAAATAATGACTGTAGTCACTTCCACACATGTAGTATTGCTATAGTCTGATTAGTTTTTAGTAGAGATCATTTTTGTAGCAATTTTTTCTTCTCCATTGTTATCTTTGTAAAGTTGTATACAGCACAAAATTAACATATTTACGAGAGAGAGAGAGACAGGGTAGAATTTCTCATACGGTTTATGTATTATAATATTCAAAAATCCAAGTACAGTAGCAATAGGTAATATTATTTTAAGAAATATAATTTAGTTAATTCGCTTGATATTTTAATCAGACGTATATAAAAATAAGTACTTGAGTTTTGCGAGTGTTTAATAGTCAATTTTAACTCACACAAATTGTGCCAAACGTTATACCAAAGTTTTTTTAGTAGTTGAGATTATATATATGTATATATTCTCAACGTCAACTTTTACCTGCATAGTCATTACTAGTAGAGCTAAAGAAGTTGGCTTGAAAAATCCACAGCGTTTTGGAAGGTCACTTTTTTCACGGTAGTTTTTAGACTGTATTATAAATTAGACGGTAGTATTTTGGGCTAAAATGTACATTATAAATTAACTTTTTAAAAACAATTATTAAATATTAGGAATTTTGTCATGAGCCACGTTGACTTGCATCTTTTTAGTTGTATGATATGTGCGTTTTAAGTTTTGGAGTAAAGGGAAAAATATTTTGTTTACACTGTTTTGTTTGCTTTAAGGGAATGTTTTGTAAGCAATAAAGTTTTTAATAATTATTATTACACGTATTATAGTTAAATGTAAATAAAATGACTTGTTTTTAAGGTTCTGAATTAAGTCCCATTTATTTGGCTTGATTTCGCGGAGGTGCAATCTAATATGTACATTATGTGTTACAAAATCACTTAATACAAAGATAATAATTTGAGAATAATTTTATTATTATTAATTAATTATCTAAAGTTTACCTAATTTAGTTACCACTTACTTTTAACTGAATAATAATATGTTTACCTAAGCATGTCTGTTAAGTAATATAATTACTTAACATTGTATAACTAACAATTAATTACCGTTACGTACACCTATTCATTACATTAAGATTAAAATGTAATTAGAATTTTATAAACTTTTTCGTTTTTTTTCTTCTTCTCAGTGACTGTACAATACAAGAACAACTGAATTACAATTACAACTTGTTTAAATAGCTATTAGTATTTAATAAATGCATGTTTTTTCTTTCTTTTCCAAAAGTCAGAATTGAGTTTTAGACGAAAACAAGCAACAAACCTATCTGATTCACATTTGGAAAATTAAGTATAAGCATGATAACATTTATAATTGTATGTCGTGTTATCTCAATTACAAATTATTATTGGATTTCTATCAATAACTGATTCCTAGTGTTTTCCTACAGTGTTGTTTCTTCACACTTGGTTATAAAACTGCGAGAAGAGTTTCGTTTCAGATTGAAGATTTTACTTTTAAATATACCAGAGAAAACCAAGATAAAAAAACAAGTAACCACTCTTTTGCTGTCTATTTGCAATTTATTGTATTAAATAAAAATGTTTGTAAAGATTGTTGAATAATCATAATAAATTTCTTTTTAATTATCATTAACTCGCCGCTTGTTAAAGCTTTAGTTAAAAAAAACTCGTACATTATTTAACTTTGCATGCAAACCATAAAATCAAAGAAAATGGAACAATCAATACGCTATTTGTAAGCAAGTAGGAAGCACTCTCTGTTCATTACATACCTGCATTGTATATTGTAAAGGAAAGTTTAGAGAGAGTGCGGAAGCACCACGCATGCGACATTGAAAAATAGCCGTGCATTGTTTCTGACAAATGTTTGATAGTTTTTCATTCATTCATTCGTTTACCAAAACATTTTGAATTTTGATAGACACAGTTATAGACGTAATTACTTGTCTTACACAATATAATCTTCAGTCAGGATGAGGACTCAAAAGGAGGGTTCATTCAGCGTAAAAACATTATAATTCTGCGCCTCTCTTTGCTCTCATATAAGTAACCGTAAATATAATTACACACGGGGTTTGTTTCATTTCATGGAAAACGGATTTTTGATACTCTCATCTCGTTCATTTTGTAGTATTTATTTTTTTTAAAAAAGAAACGTATTTAACTTTTAGAAAATTACTTAACATGCGCATTGAATGATTTTCTTGATCTACCATCAGTATAAGAATGTACTGGACATAAAATAGTAGTAGTAGTAGTAACAACACAGAACTAGGACAAACCATTTTTAGAAACTAATAATTGCATACGTAAATTAAACTTTTTAATTATTATTTATTTCCTATAATTATCCTAATCATTTTACGAGTTTCTTTTTAAATGCATAAACTTTTTCCAATTCCTGTTTCATAAACTCTGGTAAAGGCTCAGGTAACGAGTTAACTCTGGAGTTCATCGTCTCCTGAAATTTTCCTAGCAGTCTTTGCACAGTTTCGTTCTCTGGATCGACCTTTAGCGCTCTCCTAATACTTCTCAGCATCAACAACGGCTTATCTTTTCTAGAATAGATTTCATACGCTAAAATATGAGTCTCAATGTTATCTGCTGCAAGGGAGAGTAGCGGTTCTAGAAATTTCATTGCTTGCTGGAGGGGCTCTGTCGTGGAAGCCAACTTGTCCGGTACGAGTTCCTCGGCATTATCTTGTTGATGAGAGTCACCGTCCTCGTTATTTGTCTGCTTTGACTTTTGGTGCTGACCCTTCTTTTCCGCAGCAGCGGCCGCAGCTTGTTGCTCCAACTCGGCCCGCTTTTTCGCCTTGCGCTCCTTGTTTTTCAGTTTCTTCAACTCGGAGGGAGACAGGTTTTCTTGATTATGTTGCTCGTTCGATGACTGATTCTTGAGGGGATTATCATGTAGATAAATGTACACGTCGATGGCCACCTTGGCTGCTTTAAAGTAAAAGGGATGTGCGTGCAAAATATCTTCCAGTCTGAGAAGGCGGATGTAAGAACGGAGCGTCATTTTGCGAAGACAATACGAATGAAAATCGTATTGGTCTTCTACAATTTCATGGAAATGCTGTAAATACAAACAAAATGTGACACCTGCATTAGTCGTCGTATATTCAAAAAAATGCACAAAATAGTCAAACCAAATCGTTGGTCAGTTATAATTTATCATTCAGCTCGATTTGAGTTCAGAAGGATCTATTGGATAAATGTAAAGTTACATCATTCGAGGAGAATTCGGAAATGACGTTTTTTAAACTGCAAGATTAAGCTTACCCTATCTACTTCCAGGCACTTTTTCAGAGCTTCGCCCCACTTGCCACAGCGCTGATACGTCTTTGCACATTCAGTCTGGAACCACATGCATTGCATCTCATTGAGATTATCCATTGGACTCGTTCCTTCCCTAGTGAACTTGCCTAGAATGTCTGTGGCCTCGGAGACTTTGTCAGCTCGCAGCATGTATTTGGCACATTTTGAATTCAGATACCTATCAGCAGTGTCCATCTCCCTCGCATCATTCATATTTTCTACGGCAGCGTTGATGTCCTCTGCATGTTTGTAAATTTTGGCCTTACACGTGAGCAACTCTATCAGCGTTGGTGTATGTTCTATAGCTTTGTCGACGTTTAGAAGAGCAGTCTTGGTGTCGCCTATATGATCGTAGTGTTTCGCCAGGTAGTAGTACGCCCAGAGAAGCGCACTTGCAGGAGCTCGTTCGCTATCCTTCTCGGAAAACTTTTCCGACTTTTCCAGTTGAGAGACAAATTGTTCGACTAGATTTTGAATTATTTTAACTTTAGCGGGTATCTTGTAAAGAGGCCGCAGGTCTGTGAACAGGGTGGGGGCACCTTTCTCCAAGGCAGCTATCACATACGGTCTTAGCAACTCTGTAAATTGTTCATCCTCTGTAAAATCCAAGGGCAGTCTCTTTGCCAAGGCTGCTCGTGGATACTGAGTTTTGAGCTCGTTGAAAAGTCGCTGCTTGTCCTCAGGGTCGTCCTCGATTCTCATTGATCTCATGAGTCCTTCATAATACACCCTATTTTCTTGATTACTTTGAATCAGTTTCCGATAGACGGTTTCTGCTTGAATATACTCTTCCAAATGGATATGATAGCGGGCTATGGTTTCGTTGAAAGCAACACGGTCAATTATCTCCTTGTTGTGATCCAACAAATGCTTCTTTGCTTTTAGAATATCACCACTTTCCTCGAGAATCATATTTTGATAAAGAAGAAGTTCACTCCTTTCGTACTCAAAAGTAGCATCTTTTCGACCCTGCTGTTGCTGCTGCTGATTGTCTTGGTTCATTACAGGCTTGGGCGTCATTGTTGATAATCAAATATACTATGCTGTTTCCCAAACTGTGGTTATTGCTCGATTCACAATTTACTGCAAAATAATGTTCAGTTCATAGTGTTCATTAAAAGTTTTTACTTTTGGCAACGAATCATGTAAATTTATTGTACCCCAAAGCCAGCCACATTAATTTCAAATAATTAGTCAACCAACAGACTGTAATATAAAGATCACAACTAGAAAACGTAAGTATAGTAAAATGACTCACATCCAGAGATCCTAGACCGAAAATAATGATGCACCTCCAAAGACTCCAGATGATTTTATGCTGTGCCCTATCCTAAATTCTTCCTTGAAATGAAAATGACTTAACAATAAGAGGACCACAACAAAAAGTTCCGTTTTGGTTGGTGAAAGCATTCAGGATTCACAATGCTGCTAATTCCTTCAGTCATATGATTAGTTCCACAATCAAAACAAACATCTTTAAAAAATAACACAAAACAAAAATAGAACAAGTCAATTACAGCCAAGTCATGGTGAAATGAAAAGCCAACATTTTACTATACATCAAAAGTAGTATAAAATGTAGTAGTCAGTTAAAAAATGCTCATTCAGCTGAGATGAGTTCAGAAGGATCTATTGGATAAGCTTAGTAGTAGAACATCATTCTAAATAATAATGGTGGTGTGTGAGAAACTTGCACCACCACCACCGGAAACTAAACAGAGTTTAGCGTTAAAAATAAAAGTGCGCTGCTTACCTGGATGAGAAGGAGTAATTTAATTATTGTCACACCGGTCTCGTTTCCTCACCTTTTCCCCTCTTGTAAAACAGTCAGGAATGATAAGCATACTACTCTTATTGTTATTTATACGATGATGAACAAGAAGCAATGAAGAAGCACAAGAGCCATTCTATCTTCTCATATCGTCTCCCGTTTCACTGTGTCTCTTTACTTTTCCAAGTAGTGTTTTTTTTGTTATTATGCATGCATGCATAAGCGTTCATGTAGTAGTTGGTGGTAGTTGATCACAGAAAAACACACAGTCAAATACCGATATTTTTTAAGCATTCACACAACTCCATGCAATGCAGGTAAATACGACGATGGGCTTTTTGTACAAAAGTCATCGATCCAATTTCTCCCTGGTAGAATGAATCCAGCCAGTACGGAATACGGAATACTTCACCACACACTGCCTACGCTTACGCTTCACAAGTAAAGCTGGATAGACCAGAAGCACCACCACCGACAACCGAAAAAGATGGATGAGGAGACCAAAATGTGTATGCTGTTTGCTTGCTGCTGCTCGCTCTTGTTTGGAGTGGAGTGTACTTTTTTAGTGGAAAGAAAGAGGCAGGCATGCCATTCTTCCTGCCATTGCCATGCATGCATATTATTATCTTAGAGTTTATGAAATGAAGCTATTAGGTATTTTGTGTATGGAATGAACTGAGCTGATATGAATGCACACAATATTGCACTCGGCAATGTGACTGGAAAAGGAAGAGTTGAAATTGGCGACTGGGGACAAGTGAGAATAGCAGTCTTGCTTAGATTTTCTATGACTGCTGCTTTTTACGTAGTACTGACTGATGCAGGGTTTTATCCTACAAAGTATGTGTAGTAGTATAAAACTTTAACTGAAAAGAAGACTTTGTTGGCTGCATTTTCTTGAGTAGCCTCTCGCTCGGTACAATAACAAATGTTAATATTATCAGTTTCTGCAGTCTAAACATTGAAAGATAAATTTTAAAATAATTTATTCAATAATAGAAAAAGCTTTTTGAATCGTCGTTTACATATTCTAAAACTTGTAAACAATGCAACTGATGCAATTGTTTTAATTATATATTTTAGTAGTAGAATATTGTATGCCTTGATCATATGCATAATGCATACACGCAATATATGAATATTATGTTTACGTATGCCAGTTTACATTTTTTAAAAAATTCTGTGCATAATAGTTTTGCATGTGATTTCTTTTTTACTGTGCATGATATTCAAGACCTTTTTGGATAAGGATCCAACGTGCTGAACCGAAGACGTATTTACAGCATATACATAGGTAATTAAAACCAACTTTCAATGTTTTCTGCTCTCTTGCACTTTGCCCGTCAAGATATCTAAAGCTATAATTATTATCTAGCATGCCAAAACAGAGGTACGTACTACACATCATTCAATTTCTTCAATAATATGCTATCGACAGCTAGATAACAACAGCCACGACTTTGCATTTACGAACGAACCGATTCGTGTAATATATATATGCTCATATAACTTTGTACAAAACTTTTTTATGATGTAATTTTCAATGTAATTTTCCTTGAATCATAAAATATTGGACGCATATGCACAGTCTCTCTGCTAAGAATTCACAAACTCTCTTCTTCTCATTCAAGCCAAGCCAACAAACGGTTCAATTAGTTATTCTCTCCCGTCTTAACATCACAGTAATGTCATGAAGCTCAATTTTCCTGCTGGGATATAACTTTACGATAAGTTGGTACATTTTTCCACGATTCCATAAGATACGTACAACACATACAACCGATGTAAATGCGGAGCATAACTTATTATAGCTTGACGAGTTACGCCGAGAGAGAAAGAGGAGAGGGATTCTGTCATTCACTCCATTTTTCGTCCTTCACAAGCACATTTGCACAGAACACCCGGGAGGTTATACGTGTTGGTAACGGAGTCCAGAACAGCTGAATGAAGCAAAAAGTTCACCTGATTGGATCAGCCAAAAGATAGTCTGCAACTTGTGATCTCCCACATGACTCAGGAATACCTGGAAAAGCTTTCATTGCCACCCACATTTTTCATCTAGTAATTCCAGGTCACGCTCTCTGTTAGTTGAGTACGCACATTACACCAGTTTTAGTGACAGCTTAGCAAGCAAGGGCTGTCATCTTCATCTTTGTTTTACCTGGTGCGGCTGTCCTCCTGTCATTCACTCCTGTCAACGAGCGGCTACAAAAAGTAGAAATGGGCACTGATTTGGAAATCGAAGACGATGATCCTACTCAGTACGACATCGACGAAAAGTCAAAGTTCATTCGACCGTCCTCCAGAACTGATGCCATATCATCGCCCACCACAGTTTTGCCTGTCATGAAGTTTGAAGGAAAAAATTATCCTGAGCCCGTGAAAGTGGTTCCGGCACAGGAGAAAAAATGTGAAGGTCAGGATCATGAAGAAGTTGGAAGAAAAAGTAGTATCCACAGTATCAGGAGTAACGCACATGTTCAACTGCAAATTTTGGTGGAAAATGAGAAAGATTTTGCACACGGGAACAATAACAATAATAGCACTGATATAAGCACAAAAAAGACTGGCTGTGACAATAATGAAAAGTCTCCGGGCGGTGATTCTTACTGTAGTAGTGGAAAAAAGGAAAAAACTGTACGGACAGGATGGAGGCGCTACATTGGGATCATTTTGGGGATTACCTCAAGCATGTTCTTTGCACTGTGTATTTTAATTGTAAAAATAATGGCAGAGCAGTATCATCCGTACAGTGTAACCTTTTGGAGATTTCAAGGAGTTCTCCTTCCTTCCCTCCCAGTAGCCTTTTATTACAGGGTAATTAAAAAACAACGCATTTTCGACGCAGTAGCGTGCACAGCGGAAAATCGGAAAACTTTATTTTTTGTTGCGGTAAGTTTGCTCTCACACTGCCCCAAATATTGAGATTTTGGGATTGTAATTGTATGTAATTGTTTTAATGCTTTTTTTGACCCCTAAACAGCTACGTTGCGTGACCGGAGCCAGTGCAGTAGTACTGCAATTTTACTCGTTACAGTTTATCAATATGGCTGACTCGTCTGTGATAGCGTTTAGTACAGTAAGTGAATATTATTTTAATTATGGATTCATGGACTATTTAAAATAATGTTAATGAACTTGATTTTATGTAATGTACCATTCATCGTTTTAATTACTTTTTTTGCTTGTTACATTGTCAGCCAGTATTTGTCTCATTAGCGTCGCATGTGCTACTTGGAGAAAAGTCTGGATTCATCCCAGTGATATGTGGGGTTATCACCTTGTTAGGAGTCACTGTAATCACAAGACCGCCAATGCTGACCGGTGGAGATGAATTTGATACAAACACTTTGGTACGCAAAATTAACAGTTTTGAGAAGTTATCGTCCTCACATAAGTACGTAAAAGGTCATTAACAAAATACGCGACTGTATTTTTTCTCTAAATTCTTCAGATTGGAGCTGGTCTAGCCCTAGGATGTATGTTTTGTGCAGCATCCACGTTTCTTTTGCTTCGTTATCTGCGGCAATTACACTTTTCAGTAATTACTGTTTTATTCGGATGCTGGGGCTCCTTTCAGTCCCTTGCGTTATCGGCAACCATATCAAGATTTCAGCCACCAGAGGGTCTGGAGCACTGGATGCTGGCAATTGCTTTGGCTTTGCTAACCTTTTTAGGCCAAACTTGTATAACTTTGGCTTTTAAATTTGAACAGGTAATACACAAAGGAATTTGCTTTTATGCTCCGATTTAAATGTACAGTCTCCAGTCATTTACAATGTTTGTTACTGTACATTTTTTCTGAACAGGCTGGAACAGTATCCCTTTGCCGAACATTTGATATTCTCTTTGCGTACGTGTGGCAGTTTGTCTTTTTAGGAGTGGTGCCTGACATTTACAGGTAATAAGCAAATATTTTTTACAAATCTCTGTTTAGTGCGCTAAAAAGTGTAAATGGTTTCTAATATTTTTTTTACTTCTTTCAAGCTTTATTGGCGGAGGAATCGTTATTGTCGGCGTTTTACTTGCAGCATTTAGAAAGTTTCTCACTGACCTTCCCCTGGAGAGTTCGACAAGAAAGGCTTTCTGGTTTATACTGAAATAAAAGGTTTTGTCCAACTAGAAAGAAAATTAATAATGCCAAAAAATTAATGACTTTTAGTTAGGCATAGTATACAATATATGCAGTACTCTAAAATAATACCTACACAAGTTGGGTTACTTGTGTACAGTATTAGCAATTATTGAAACAATCTCTCTTTTATTAATCTCTTAATGTATACATTATTATTCCATAGTTTGTTTGCTATTTTATCAAATTAAATATTATTATTGTTTTTAATTTTAGTCAGAAATTGCTCCCAGTTATTTAATATTTATTTTATAAAAGGTATTGCTGATGTAACTTTAAGTTGTGTATACAAATTGTATGGAAGCGAAATAAAATATTCTATTGATTAGTTCAATTTATGAAAAATCAAAATTTTCCACAAGGAAGCTCATATAAATGACGTACAAGCACGTACAACTTTTTCGTCATTCGTCAAGTTACAATTTTTTTGTGCATTGTACATTGTACATATAATACATACAGTACATATAGTACATACATACAAATACGCTGAATTTATTTTATTGTGTTGTTTGCAAAACATGCTAAAAAAATTCATCAAAAGAACAAATTTTATTCCTAAAATGCATACCTAAAAGACGCCTGATTTATTGACATTGACATAGATTGTTCAGTTGTTCAAGTAATATAAGTTACATATGGTCAATGACCATTAAAAGCTTGGCAAGTTTCGCTTAACCTTAAGTTCCTTTATAATAGTTATTTACACTTTGACAATTATTTTCAAGAAAATATGATATTCATTGGATATGCATATAATCCATTGTCACTGTCAGAAATTTTGTAACAGGTACGTGTTAAGCATTAGTTGCTCCGTACGTTGAAGGATCATTTGAATTTGGAACTTTACGTACTCCATCATCACTAATTAAAGGGTCCGACTCATTATTTTCCCCGTTGTCGGCACATGTGTTGGAGACTCGACGTTTTGTTTTATCACCACACAAAAGAAAGCCCAAAATGGCGATTATCAGAACCGATCCTACTGCGACGACAGATGCAGATCCCTTTTGGAATCCAACAACGTGGTACAGATAGCCAGCTATGATAATAACAATAAGTTTATTGTTAATTCGAACATATCAACATTGAAACATTAAATTAAAATGAAATATTACCACTGCTGGGACCCACAAAAAGTCCGAGGGCTAAAACTGAAGCCCACATTCCGGAAACAACAGAGTAGGTTGCTACATTATCTGGAAATCCCGCGTTTATGGAATGCCTCAAAGCCAATATAAAGCTGGATACAAACGCAGCACCGACACCGAGTCCGTGTATCACAAGGCCGACGCAGGTCAGCCAAACGGCTGTTGAAAGTGGAATGAAGGGAACAGGTCCGATGAGTGAGAACCCTACTGTTATCAAGGTTGCTCCAACAAGTGTTACATATTTTGGCTCGTTGATATGATCACAAATCCAGCCCCACCCTGGAGCAGAAGTAGCATATACTCCACCGTGAATTACGAAAATCAGTCCAGTTTGCATAGAGGATAGGCCAAAGTGGCGGACATGCGGTTCTAGCGAAGCGCTTAAAAATCCAACGCTAAGAGCGGCCGTTATGATGGCAAATGCTGCCAGCATAACTCCTGGAATCTTTAAAATTGACAGCGCGGTAAATCCGGACTTTTCTTCAATCTCTTCTGCAGCGGTGTTGCCTCTTGGCAGAAAAAATGCTATAAGTGTTCCGTTTAAAAACAGTATTGCACCTGTGACAGCAAAAGGCAATAAATATCCACCCAATGTAAAAAGTGCGCTTCCAACTAAAGGACCTACAAAAAAGAAAATACACAATGTTAACTATATACCCCTTTTGCTAAATCAGTGCCAGCTTTTCAACTAGTTAAAAATTAAAAATCTCTTGCCTGCAATAAGACCGGCACCGAAAAATGTTTCCAATGAAGCAAAAGTCGTCGCTACCGACTCGGGAAATTCGCATGCAATGATAGTAAAAGTTGCAGTGGAGAAACCAGCATTTCCACACGCTTCTAGTATTCGAATTAGAAATGACATTGTAATAAACCAAGTGTGATCTTGGATTTGACCCAAAAGTCCAAAAATTATGCAACATGCTCCAGTAATGAAAATACAAACAATAAAAACATTCTTTGCTCCTAGTCTACTCATATATTTTCCATAAATTGGCGATACTATAAATATAGTCAATTCAAAAACGCCAAAGACAAGCCCGTATTCGGTGGAAGAAGCGCCCTTGTCCTCTGCCTCCTTAGGATAAAACGGTGCTTGAATAGAATACACTATTCCAGCAAATAGGTCAGCTATGCTGAATATTAACAAAAGAGTCCACTGCTTCTTTGAAAATCCCATGAAAAGCTTTTCTCCCGTGATGGGATGTTCGGATACGGAAAATCTTGACATGTTGAGCCTTGTCTCGTCAATTGAATCTGCTTCATTACTAGCTTTTCATGACGCAATACCAGCCAACAATAAATTACCACACAATTCAAATGTCACTGTGTGAGAACGAGAACAAAAGCTTGATCAGCACAGAACAATAAATAGTTTATTGTGTATGGCTCACGAGTTTACATTTTTTCTAAACTTTTCCATAAAACCAATAACTTCTCCAGTTCATTAATAATTCATACAAATGGAGCATTTTTATATTCAGTTTTTAATAAATATGTACACAAATTATTTTTTTCAGTATAAAAGACTAAGCGAGTTGCAATAGTTTTTTCGTAGTCAATTGTTATTGTCGGAGTATCAACCGAAACCACAAAGCTGTTATACTATCCATGCGGTTTCTTTTTAACTAGCGCAGCGTAAACAACGTTCTGTGTAGCCGGAGAAATTAGAGCATGGGGCTTCGAGTTTTATTCGGAAGCTTTCGGCTTCTTTTCAAAGAAATAATATGTCTACTTTTCCTCTCTTTTCTATCATTCTATAATCCTGTCCCTCTATTCTATACACAAACTCTACATTACATACATGCAGCCAAGTACGTGAACACGGGAAATGGACAATTTTGCCGAGTGCAATTTTCTTCACGCTCAGAAATGTATACACGCCACATGGTCCGCCGTTTCTTGATTTTTCTCATCGCACGCACATTTCATAATGTCTTTTCAGTCTCCTCATCGCTTGGTATAGTACATAGGTATGTCAGTGTCTGAAACGGAAAGCTAGAGTAGTAGTGGCATGAGTATTAAAACTGAGAGAAGGCTGCAATAAATGGGGAAACGATATTTATTTCGTGATGGTTGTAGTAGTAGTAATAGTACGGTGAGTACGCAAGGTTTGTATGAGTCAACGAATTTTCTTTACCTTTTCGAAGACTTTTGGCTTGTACATTGAGCATTCGCTACACTTTTTATGAAAGGAAATGTTTGTCCATGGCTTTACAAGACTGTATTTGCATTTCCCTGTTGTAGGCAGGTTGCTAAAACGGCAAATAAGTGAGATGGGAATGAAAAAGGAACACATGGTTCCAAAAGGAGAATTATTTTTAGGGATTTGGACGATGGTGCAATAGTTGTAGGACATTGGCTTATGAGGTAAAGCACACTTTTCAAGCAGTCAATTTCATGAAGAAATTCAATTTCAGTTTGTGGTTACTTTTTTCATTTATTATCCAGTATTTGCGCCGGTTGCATCATCCAAGTAAGTGTTGTACGCTGGTTGTACGAGAAAAAGAAAATACTTGTGAAAATTTGTGCCTATAAAAAAGCAAACAGACGTTTTTACTTCTTTTTTGTCTTTTATGTCCATCACACAAAATTAAGAAAAATTGTGTTTTGACAAGAGAGGACAAGTGGTGAAATCAGAGTTTGCAAAAAATTCTTCTTAAAAATTTGGCCGTTTTCTACATTGAGATTTTTATACTGATAAAATAGAACGGTTTTATTTACAACATTCCACTATACGAGAAAAATCATAATCCGTAGGTACACTACAAAAAGATTACAAAATATAAACACGCAGATTTGTATTCAGCATTCATGTCAATCAAAACAACTAACATACCTAATCACATTTTATCCGTAAAATCGTTTATTTTATGCACAAAGTAAATCAGCAGTAAATCAGTGCAACGAGTGAGTTCGCCCATGCATTTCTATTTTAAAACAAACGTGCGTAGTTTGTTCTGATTATCATCACACTTGAACGATAAGCAACATCCGCTGGCTAGACATTATATGTACCCAAGTCTGAACAGCTTTGGATCCACCATTCACGACGATGATGATGAACTAAGCCGGCATTTCCCACGCATACACGTGTATGTGTATTTCCATAAAAATCATCATCATCGTGTCTTTGTGCATTGTATCCACATACATGTACAATGCACATATTGCACTTTCTTACCTCTCTACAGAAAGCATAAATATACTCAACATAATCTTGGCATTTTAAAAGTTAGTTCTGTAGTGCGGTTGTACGATCTACTGATGGATTCGGTTAAATCGTAATTTGCAAAGATATTTTTAAATATCAATTAAAATTATCAGACTACATAATATTTCGGTATTCGGTAGACTATAGAGAGGTGCCACTTGTTGTGTCAGGTGAACTTTGAACTTTCTACTACTGGAAGAAGGATCGTTAAAAATTGCCTTTTTTATTATCGGCTTATATGCCGTGATGATCGCAACGATCTTCCATAATCCATAAAAATGGTCGTTAATGTAATGTGACAAAATGAGTGCCTATATGAAAAATGCTGCATCAACATGCAAGAGAGGTAGTTTATCTTCTTGTATTACAATGCAATACAAAGTTCGCTGCTCTGTCGCAGCATATTCGTATAGGAGTACAGACTAAAAGCAGTTAAGTGAGAGTGTCAATAATTGTCAAATAAAAAAATAAGCAGTAAAAAGTTCTGCAAAGATGCAGATAGAAGAAATATTTGTATTCTCTTCTTCTGCTGCTGCTGTGCTAAGAAGACAAAGCTCTCGTAGTAGTGAGATTATTGAAAGCTGCATAATTTGTGCTTCCAGTGAACGATTGTGTCTTGTCGGTTTTTACTAGCTCTCAGGATTGAAATTATCAACTCTATTCTCTTCCGTGCCAAGAATGTGAACAAGGGCCAGTGACTGCACTTTGTAAACTTGCTTCTGAGTAGATGACAACGTTTTTAACAGGGTAATTACAAAAAAGTGATAAGCAAATCAAGTAAGTGGTATCAGTAGTGCTAAGCTGAAACTGACTGTGTTGGGAGCCAACGGAGAATTGATCAGTTGGAGAAGTTGTTGGAGAAAATGACAATGATGGATAAGCTAAACGGAAAGGCTTCCTCCATTGGGGGAGGTCCTTCAACGGGTGGTTCAAGCGGTTCCCGTCATGACATTCGAATGAAAAAGGAAGTGGGGCTACTTGAGGGTGTCGCCATCATTCTTGGTATCATTATCGGTTCAGGTGAGTTTCCAAGTTTTTGTTTACAAGTTTTTCTATTCATGTTCATGAATTTGTATTTCTATTCACGTATCAGGCATTTTTATATCCCCCAAGGGGGTCGTCGAAGAGGCAAAGTCAGTTGGTCTCACTCTCACGATATGGAGCTTGACTGGGTTGCTGAGCATGATTGGGGCAGTGTGCTACGCTGAATTAGGTAATGTTGTGACTTGTGATATACGACCGGATTGATTTTAATATACAAATTGAAACATAAACAAAATGAATATTTCTATTAAAGAATATCTGTAAAATTATGTACAACTATTTTTTCAGGGACAACTATTCCTAAATCAGGGGGAGGTAAGTTATGCTGTTTACGTAGTAGCAACGAGAAGCCTATCAAATTGTAAGGAAATATTGATTTTATGATTTTTTGTCAATGAACCTAATAGATTATGCGTACATTTACGAAGCGTTCGGACCACTTCCAGCTTTTTTGTTCTTGTGGGACGCAAACGTGGTGTTTGTGTAAGTTGTGTTCAAACGAGCATGAGTGGGATTTAAAAAGTAGCCATCATGTAATCTATGCAGTGTACACCTTATACATACCTTTACAGGCCGACAACAAATGCAATTATGGGACTGACATTTGCCAACTACGTTGTGCAACCATTCTTTCCTGCAGGTTGCCTTCCCGAAGTAGCCATTCGACTAATTGCCGCTTCCGCCATAATTTTCCTTACATTCTTGAATTGC
>JAHZMT010003097.1:0-20148 GCA_027743785.1 Sinhomidia bicolor
CAAAGAGAATGGAGTACAGAGTACAAGTAAGGTACTTTTCTACTTCGCACGTCCTAAATACAAATAGTTGCATAAATTCTCATAAAATGATTACCAGAAAAAAAATCTTTCTTTGTATTACAGCGAGGATCAAGATGTTCAAAAAATGTATATGCACTTAAGTTGTTTGAAGAAAAAAAATTATCATAAACCCTTCAACGGCTTTATTCGTTTGATGCCTCTCTCTCTCTCTCTGAATTTCGGTTGTAATTTAAACAATATGGTCGTCAAGAAAGCGGTTTCTCTGTTTACATTATTCTTCTGCCGGTGCTCAAAGAGAACTTATGAGAAGCCTAAAAAACAGGAATCTCGTAACGCAACAAAATTATCAGAAGCTACTACACAGACGCTAGACGCTGTACTCTTGCTGCAACTAAAATCTTGAAAAGAGGTTGAGCGTGAGTAGTCTTTGAAAGTATTACAAATGCATTATTTCAAGATGTAGACAAACCGTTTATCATATTATCGGAACATTTATTATCATCTTTATTATTATTACGGCGAATTTCTTAGTGATGCAATTCAATAATCCTGTGTAGTGGACAGACGTAAATGCAATAATATGCTAAACTGTTACTGCGTTGCTGCTGCCGGAGGAGAAGTGAGAGGGGACGACATTTTAGCATCATTTTTTAACTTACCTGCCTCTCTCTCTCTCTTGTATAATGTTTTTAATTGTATGGACCAAACATAAATAACAACAATAGACCTCCTACCAACACTTCGTCATAATAATTTTTGGCGAATAAATATTATGTGGATGCAATGATGGCCACTATTATTACTACTATTACAGTGTAGTATCGTCTACACAGTAAAATTGTGTGTTTAGTTAGTGAACATCATCGTTGTGCATGAAATTAAAAAGTGATACGCGACAGGCTCTTTCCTTTAGTGAAATGGCTCCACGATGATACGACTCACTTCTCTACTACTATAGACAGTGGTGAGCAGTGGCAAAGATGGGCTCGTTTACTGACCTACATACTCAAAAAATGAGCTTCATGGCTACCGCACCATCATCGCCACGCCACCACTACTGCCATTTACTTTTATCAAAAAGTTTATGCGTATGCATAAACGTACATTATAGTAACAAAAATAATAATAATAACATCCTCTGCGACTGTCGTCTGATAGAACTAACGACTCTGATTTTTTCATTGTTACTATAATATAATGGCTGACATAAAAAGTTTGCACGTGAAATTCAATTGATAACTGCCTATAAATATATTTTAAAATAATGATAGAAAGATACATACGATTTAAATAATCCATTCAAAACAACGTGTTTTTTCAAATTTAATCTCCATCATCGCCATGAGGCATCAACACATACATTGCATTAGTAATATATTGATACACTAATGCCATTCGGTCTGCTACTTTTCCGGTGAGATTATTTGATGCACAAGTACATGCCTAAATATAATACTTTTGTAATCTCTGATAAAAGCAGATGGCTCGAAAACAAATATGGTATTAACAAGGTGGGATTTTTAAAAAAAACGACCTTTGCATGGAAAAAAGTGTCTTTGACGATTTTTATTAATACACTCAGAGTTTGCTCTATTGTATATTTTAGTGATTAATCTATAATAATCTGGCTGGAATGAAGTGAGACGTTGATATACCTATGTACTATGTACAGGTAATAACCAGTCAGATTGTTATAGGAGAATAATATAATATTTACATTTAACTATATAAAAGCAGTATAAAGATTATTATTATTGTACATTAGTCAGATTTATAATCTAGCTCAAACAAAGGATTGGCTTATGCTCCAAATTGCAGTTGCATACTTCACACAACATACATACACCTTTCTCTACTTTTGTAATCAGCAACATAAAAGATTGCATTACATACATGACGTGTAAAAATACACTGACTTGGCGGACACTGTAACGGACGAGCAGTAAAAGTTATGGTGTAGATACAGTAAAGTATAAAGATGGATTTGTAGGGATGAAAAAAACACAAATTAATTAGTTTTCTTTCGCTGAGTGATTACATGCGTATCAGTCACTTCTTTTATCATCATTGTGACTATAAGTGGCATTGAGAGTTATATGGTGTACAGCTGGAAACAGAGAATTAAAAAAAGAGTACAGTAGAAACATAAAATAAATGTGCTGCATTTCATGATTGATTACAATGAAACGTGCCTTGAAACTATCAAGGCCCCTTTATACAAATACTACTATATATACTCGGTAAAATTTAGAACAAAGGGCCTCTTGTTATTTTAATTCATCTGTGATAAAAATACAGATGCGTTTTAATCTTGTGTAGACCTAAAAAATGTTCCATAAATTTTCTCCCAACGGCGTAGTTTTAGCAGTAGAACAGTAGTAACAGTAGAATAGTAGTACACAAAGATTTACTTACAAGCTAGTTAGTAGCTAGATGCCGTGCTTTTCGTCATTTCGGTATGATTATAATGATCAAATCACATATTCTTTCATTTCATATTCACCACCCACGTGAGTCATAAAAATACACTTGAACAAGCCGAGTAATTACTCAAAAGGAATTCAAATGGGCTATATTTGTCCTTGAAAGTTACGCCATGAACTTTACAAAAGAAAATACAAAATATTATATGCTTTCTTTCAAGACGTGACGCGTTGTATGTATATGTATTTCAAACAAAAAAATGTTGAGGAAAAAATGTAACACTGTTATTATTTATATGCCTGCATATACTATACGCTGACTGAACACAAAGCATTTTTTTAACCCACACTCGAAAAGTCTACTGAGGGCGGTCTCTCTTTCTTCCCATATCAATTGGCAGTGTCAAGATGGTAATGATCTAATCATAAAAACTAATCGACGTAAGATTAACTGCTGTGCTTCTTATTATTAGATCTTCGTGATTGATTTAACAATGAAACTTCGAAAATGGTAAGTCAACAACAGTTTTATAAAAGTGTATTTTTTCATTCTGACAAGCTACAAGCATATTATTGCCATTGGAATATTGGAAACTACATGACCACTTGGTCAGTTGATTGACCGGTAGCCCTAAAAGATCAATAAAAAAGAAATAAATTGATACATTGACTATCATCATTGTCGCTTGTTTGAAGAATGGGTTGACAAAGTTGACAACAGCATGGTTTGAAGGACACTTGTCACAATGACAAGGATGAATTCAACCAGCGAAACCAAGGCTCGCATAAGACCATTTTTACTGGCAGCGTCAACAATACTATTACGAGTAATTTAAGTTGAACTTTACAAGGTGAGGAGTTTCATAAAAGCAATTTTTGTTGTCAACACCTTTGGCAAAAAGTACTGCAAGGAAGAAGGAGGAGTATTGGAGATTGAACCTTCAGTGCAGAGCATAAGCTATTATATGGGCGCTTATACGAGGGAGTATAAAATATCAGTTGAATCGAAGGTGCTTCCTTTTCTTTGATAATTTAAAAGAGCTTGCATGCAAGCATACACATACGTGCAATGAAAATAATACGTACGTAATTATTGTAGATAAAAGATAATTACAGAACGGTTTCTAAAATCGAAACAAACGGTACAAAGTTCGTCTTTATAAAAAATCATTTCTCTATTTCACCCATAAATCTTATTAAAATTTTCAACTTTTCCTACACATTCTCGACGTTTATCGGGTGTATTACAAACGCGTGAGTTTATTTTTTAAAAAAATTTGCACAACTCTAACTACAGCTCTTTCATGAGTTTTGTTATATTTTTAAAAAAAGTTTTATTCGTTTCTTTTATGATGATGGAAAAACACATAAAAAGTGCCTGCTTTAATTTAAGCGTTTTTTTTGCTTCTCGCCGTGAATCATTCAATTTTATGTTTTCATACGGCATTGTGTACATGGGCATCTTCCATGAAATCCCATTTTTTGTGTTGGTATAAAATAATTTTTTATTCCCACTACTCATCACTATCACATGGGTTTTTATATTTAGTCATTGGACCTCTTTTTTTCTTTTATCTTTAATGCGTATGTACAAGTATCCAGGTTTTGGATGCTTGAAACAGTTGAACCACTGAAGACGGTATCAGAAGAAAAGCTTCAGTGTCAACAATAAAACCCCTTCTTCGTGAGAAGGGGGAATGATAATGATGCTGCTGCTGATGATGATGAGTAGCTGAGTGCATGAGTCATTCGAGTCATCTCAGCATCATCATCTCTGCAGAATAGCACACTATATCACATTGCATTACAAGTGCAATGCAATGCTCTAAGTATAATAAGCATTTTATGGCTTCTCCTCTCTAACAAGTACGTATTATATATAGCCTTGGTATAACCGACCGTGTGGGGGTATATATTACACAATGAAATGAGTGGTTTGTGTGTGTGAGTGTGGACTGTGGACAATGAACATGCTCTTGGTGAGTAAAAAAGGACTAATCGAAAGAACTGCATGCCCATATTTAGACTTTTAAAATGAAATTTTTTGAGTTGGGCTCCACAATTTTTATCTGTACAAGAGCAACAAAAGTCTCCCTTTTTCCACAACTATAGTATGTACGACTGATGGTGGTGGTGGTGGACGGTAGCGACTGGATGTCAAAGCATGTCTACTATAAATTATAAGCACAAAAAAGCAAATACCTAGTTTTTGTAGGGATTACTTTTTGGAAGCTCAAACTGAACCCTGAAGCAAATATGTTGCAATTGCTAACAACATCCTCGACAGATGACAAAAGAAATAATTGTATAAAAATAACAAAGTAATGTATACTCACCCATTATCCGGGTACACCAAAGCAAAGTGGTCAACGGAAGTTTTGAAAACAGACACGATGACACGTTGCGGTCCATGAGAAGAACTGAGAAGTGTGACTGGTCCACGCATGATTTCGTTAGCACTCGGACTCATATCCTGACTGTCAGCGCTGCTCAATCCTTTGGAGCTAACTCCGTGGTAAGCTGGGCTCATGATTACACAAGGGGAACTCATTTTTATAGACTTCCTGATTGCTGCTCTGAAACCACCGTTGTTTTCTTTGATAGGTATGAAAATTCCTTCGGGACAAAAAACAGGAAAAATGTTTTTTTTTCTGTGGTTTTGTTTTAAATAAAGTTGAGCAATACGCTGCACACTTTTAGGTATTATTTTTGCAATAAAAATCGGATGAAATATCAGAAGAAGGAACTTTTTGACAACGACTTGACAATCACAAAATACAAGAATAAATATTCACCGTTTCACTCGTAAAATATATTTTTTTTTCTTCTAAACTTGCAGTTGTAGTAAAAGAATATATACTTTATAGTAAATGAGCTCTTCTCAATGTAAAAAAATATTTGGTAAATGTTACAACCAAAGATTTCACTGCACACGATATACCAAAGTATATATTATATTAAAGTCACCAAAGACTTGTAAACTATAATACTTTATATGCACTTGTTCTTCTTGTCGTCAAAAAATATTTTCCATACACATTACAAAAAGAAACAAAATTGTTTGAATAGACAACAACGAAATGAATAACGAATGATGCTCTCTAAACGTTTGAATTTAGTGGTTACACGAATACTGATGCAAAGATGAAAAAATAATGCAAATAGTAGTAGTAATCACTCCAACTCAGTTCACAACCAGTCAGAAACTGAGGTGATAGACAACAATGAGCAAGGTATGCACTACTAGTTGTGATGCAGCATCATCAGCAGCAAGTAGAATACTATGAGATGAGGACGTCTCAACAAGTTTGTACTAGGTAGTGTTTGTTGTATTGTATAAAAAATAATATTCTTTACAAGTCACATTCATAAAGTACTGGCGTTGTACATACATGCATGCATGCAAAATATAGGTACGTATGTAGTTAGTTATAGTTTTACATCCCCACCACTGCCAAAATCACTGTTGAGTGTACAACTGTCTAGGTATATTTTGAAAACTTGTGTGTTTCTCTGCCTGCGTTTACTGCAGCTTTCAACAATTCAGGATTGTAATTATTTTATCTTTATAGTCGTTGTATAAGATAAATTCGGCATTATATATGAAATACATATTGTATCAAAGGTGTAGCGTACAGTTTTGTATATATATTATTATATTCTATACCATACATTTCCTTTTCTCTGTCTGACTCACCGTTTCATTCACCAGCAAAAAAAATATTCTATTGTTGGTTAGTACGTCTTCTACCAAGTTGTGAATTTCAAAACATAACTTTTACACTATATTATCTATAGTGTCTAGAGAGAGATACTTTTCGATATACAATGCAAATGTGTAAAGACTTTGACTTAAGACGTGCGACGGGACGGTTGGCTGGTCACAAAGTGAAAACTGACTGAACTATTTTATCTGTCTCTAGAGCTTTGCTGTTGTATGGAGGCTGAGTATGAATGCGATGATCCCATGCGAAAAATTGAAAAGCCTAGAGGTAACCTGCCTTTCTTATATAGGAAAGTCGCGGTGAACATCCTCAACTCTCTGCACTACCACTACTGCTGCACCCAAGCTTACCGTTAGCTACAAGAATAGAGTATGCTTATTATCGGGAATTTCAGATGATCACACAATTTTGACGGCCAGGTTTCAAGTACAATGGCAAATAACACGTCAAAAAATTATTGTTACAATTATTATGTTGTATTATACGCGTACTTGCTGTTGCGACTACGACTAATGCATTTTTTCAGGTCGGATGATGAGTTGATGGACATGGACCTGTCATTCTTTATAAAACATGGCTTTTTCAATTTATCATGCATGGGACGGACACATGCATTATTGAGGTAAAAACTGTTGTTATGCTGTATGATATACAGGCATTGAGCAAAGTACTACAAATTCCATCATTAAAATAATTATTGAACTTTTAAATTTAGGTACTAGCACATGCATACAGCACCGCCAAAGAACTTGATACTTGACTTTCTCCATAAGTACGTTTCGATGTCAAATGATTACTTGAACTGCCTCTGTGCAAATTTTATGCAAGCGTAGACGTAATAAGCGATGAGTACGTTACGTGAAGGTAAAGTAGACTCTTGAACGTCAGATGAGTTGTCATTCGTCGGAGAATGAATTTCCCCAGTACAATATTTACGATCAAATTTCCCTCAATGCTTACTTACGCTTTTTTGTTAATTTATGTTAGGCATAACTTGTGATTAAAAAATACAACAGCTCGGCAAAGAATGATTTTGATGATAGCGGTAGTGCTTGAGAGAAACACTACCAGAAATATATCTCGCACCATCAAAAAACTAGGTATTATATACTACGTACATACATAATGTATTATGGTCGTGAGCCAAATGATACTATCACTTTACAATAATTCTCATAAAATTCAAATACCTAATATTTATATGATTAGATGTTTAGCGTTAAAATGCAAACGGTTTACAGATACAATAACAAAAAATATTATCTTTGCATACCTAACAATTCAGTAGATAGAAATAGCACAGTAAATAATAATTTTTTAAGATAAAAAATAATATAAATCCTTTATGTGATGATGACAGGGAGGTTGCTTTACCGTACAACAGGTAATGAACTCTGTACACAAAACAATAACACTTACTTGGCACAAAATTTCTTTTTCTCGCCAGTTGTCTATTTATCATGTATTGACTTGGTATAGGCATTTCATTTATGGCTTGCATGGTACAAGCAAATTGTATCGGAACTGGAAGTTCATGGCAAGCGAACATGACTTTGTTGTTGAAAGAGCTTGTAAGTAAGTTGTAAAATGTGAATAACCTTTTTTGTCGGCACCAACCGGTAAGCTTTTCTCGTTTCCATCATCACTTTTTGGCATCCTCAAACCTCAAGCAATCAAAATGCTCCTTCTTAGTATATCAATGCAGTATCAATAGAATCAAGACAATTACGACATAAAAATGTGTGCTACAATAATAATGATAATGATTCATGAGTGATTTATATCTTTTGTTATAATAAGTCTTTTTACAAGTAAAAATCATGGTCATGATCACGGCTGCTGCTACTTGCCATTCATGTTCATTTGTTTGAGATTTTTTTTGGTGATCTATAGATATCAATACCATATTATCCAAATAATTTTATTGCCTACGATTTGTAAACATTTATTCTCGATTGGAAAATGTATTACTTCATTGCTTGTTGCGCCAATTAAGTGCGTACATTGCAATGTTGTTACCTTATTCAGGTTCTGTCTGTACCTGCCTATTTTCATATTGTAATTAAGCACACTAAGATAATTTATTATTTCATTACGCTAAACTACTTGACGTCTGTCTGCTGGTTTGCTGTCGTCAACCAAAATCTTCTACGCATGTTCTCATATCGTGCCTATCTGCTCCTTGCTTGATGCTACCCAAAAACATGTTGTTATTTTATGATGCACACTAGTGAATCAACTTGCCATACTACACACCATGAGATAAAAAAACAATAATGTTGTGTGCGTGAAATCGTAACTTTTTGAAACTTTGTTATGTACCAATATACCACTTTATCATTTATTTTAACAAAGTAGCTAGAAACAGGCCTTGACATTGCGTTACTACATGTTTATTTGTGAAATGCATTTCATTTCACTATTTGCCACGAACGACGATGATGCATGTTCAATAATTCTTCATGCAACACATAAATTATATACCTTGCAAAAGACCACTAAAAGATGAAGTTTTAGAGAAGAGACGCATTCAAAAATGTAAGTTGCATCTATACGTACCTATTTCTACTTGCAGCTACCAGTAAACCAAATGTACCTGAAGAACATTTTTTTCATGTGTGCTTTCTACCTCTATTCACCTTTGAAATTCTTCCTGCAAATTGTTCCTTCTTCTGTTATATCATCATCACGTGTACGCAATGCAAACGCAACACAATATTATATAATGATCGATATAATATATTTTTAATGTAAAGTTAGGCCATGTTATATATATATATTATTTATTTCAAGTTTCAATATAATTATTGTTACATACCTGTGCTTGCGTTATATAATAACACTAATTAGCTCCTTTGGATTTATCGTCAGTTCTTAAGAAAGTGAATCCGTCACGTTTGCACAGAGTGAATAGCACATTAATTATGCTGATAATTACTGCTTCTGCTGCCAGTTATTCAGTTTTGGTAAGCGTGATAATTATTTTAGCTCCACTTTTGCTAAGTATATTATGTAAAAAAGGAAATATATGTGAATCACGAGCACACTTGTATAGTTGAAATAAAGTTTTTTTTTGTTTTGAAAATAAAATGTGATCCTCTGCACACATACAATTGACTTTTGTTACTGTACAAAAATTATACTATTTTTTGACATTTATTTGGCTTGGATTTGGCTTTACTACGCTGTTTTCATAGATAACAGCATACACATGTAACAACAAAGAACTACTGGTTCAGTTGATATTATAATGTGTTAATAATCACTTAATGTGATCTTTATACTGTGCTTGTTTGGATGATGTCAAGTTAGGAACAATGACTTGTCATCGTTATATGAATGAGTAAAACAAATCGAACAAGACCATAAATAGTGAGTGTGTTTTGTAAGTATCAGCAAATATAATATGCAAGAGCTGCTTATATTTGCGTTAAATCGCCATGTAGGTAGTATAAACCGTAAGCAAGAGAAAATGTTGCCGTCCTCAATCCAAAGAGGTTGTAGTGCGACTGAGACTTGTGAATCAGAGAATGGTGAGTTTTAAGCAGTATGTTGTTGTATGCTGTTGTTGTAAGCCAAGCCGCTGCTGTTAAATGAGATTCTCTTGTTGATTATCGTCGTGATGTTGACGATGATGATCATCATCATCGAGGTAGTGGTGATCATGTTTTTCTTTCTGCAAACAAACAACACAATATATTTAATGTTGTTGCTTGTTTGTATAGCACAAGCAGTAATAGTAGTAGCAGTATCATCAACATCATCAACAAAACTGATAACAAAAAGCATTTCTTGCCCAATATGTTTTGTGTTTTTATGGGGTAAGTTCGTGTTTTTTTCTTCTTTAGTGTAAATACGATGACATTCTGTCTGAAACCAAAAAATATATATCTGTGTGTGATGCCAAACATGCAACTTATGTGACACATATAAGTACGTTACTACAATAATTACTTGTTTTACTGCAACACAAAATCTTCCATAAAAGTGTTGTGTGAAGCTAAAGATGTAGCAAGAAAGAACTGAAATGAGTAATCTTTTATTTGGGTTTCACCCACAACTGTAATCTACATTTGAAAACAATGCGTCCAAAGTCGAAATGTGTGCATAGCTATGTTTGTATTTTTATTATTGTTTTCTGTTAAGTCCAGTCCAACATACAAAAAAAATGTTTCTGGAAAGGACCAAAGAAGTTAGGATGTTTATATCATTTCTTCATTTGTACACTTGAAAGATTTCATTTAAAATTTAAAAGCATTGGGAATAACAAAGATAAGAGAAATTTTCTAGGGAGGAGCGTGGAAAATGAAATTTTTGAATGATAAATATTTTATCACTGCGCCATAAAGGATCCCTTTGACTAGGCATATTCCCAAAACTATCTTTGGAAAAATTCGAACTACTTGTTCTCAGCAAAAGTGGCGAGCGGAAAAGTAAAGTAAAAGTAGGATGATATTCCAATTCTTTTATACAAGGTTTGTAATGCCACTGTTTTTGAGTCACTGAAATTTTTACTTGTAAAGCAGACGTGGCCTTGCCCCGGTGCAGAATGGCAAGTTGAGATTTTCTTGGCTAATAGTCAACATTATGATGATTGTGCTTTCTTTGAAGAAACCATTTTAATTTACAGCTTATACTCATGAAAATTCTGACTTGTTCTGACAGCACACTTATTTTTGCAGTGAAAAGAACAGTATGCTTCAAAACGAGAATTGAGATTTTTTTGGCTAATAGTCAACATTATGATGATTGTGCTTTCTTTGAAGAAACCATTTTAATTTACAGCTTATACTCATGAAAATTCTGACTTGTTGTGACAGCACACTTATTTTTGCAGTGAAATGAACAGTATGCTTCAAAACGAGAATATAAATACTACGTATTCCTTTGGGCAAATGAGATTCTTCAAAGAAGCATTTCTTTGGAACTGTTTGTTGATATTTTCTACTCTATTTGAACGCGACATAGGCCGTGGTGTTGGTGTTCAAGCGATTAGCATTATTAGGATATCAGTGCGTTGCGCTATAATATGTTTTGATTCTGTGGAAGCCTCGGAACGAGTAAATTCTTGGATTTTCATTTTTGTATGATCTTCTGTTTCAGCGTACAGTGGAGAAAAACAACAGTATAAAACTTGACAATCTGCCACAGAAGACTTGTTCTTCTGGTTCTATGCCTAAATCCCAAACGAGTTCAATTAGCTGGAAAAGCACACCTCACTTCTTTCTCAAGTGAACTTTATTTTTGGTTGTCGTGCGTCCTTTCATGCTAAATCGCAATATCATCGCAGCTACTTTACAACAGCAGTGTGCAACCTTCAATTCGGTCATGAAAGAAGGAACGCAATATTACACTATACTGTTATTTCGTATTATAATAAGCAGATGTGCAAAACTATTGGGGTTAAATGAAAATGATTGTGGACACATTCCACAAAGTAGCACCATATAAAAACAAATCACAATAATCTAATTACCCCCTTATTCACGACAAAGATATCAAATCAGACTTCACATTGTGATGCAATTTGCAAAAAAAAACCAATTCTTTCATTATACACAGAGTGCATTTATTTGACAAAGATCAGGTAATTATGAATTAATATTCTTATAAGGAAGTTTTCAACTTCATCTCCTTATATGTAAGGCAACTGCATCGTATCTTACACTATGTCAGTGTGACTGTACATTTCTTTCTTCTAAATGCACCGTGAAAAAAACTGCATATAACATTGTCGATTAACGTGCCTTAAATAACAAACTTGTACGCATTCCTCACTGGACTTTGTGCATTCAAAAGACAATTTGATGTGTATAGATGACTAATCCGTGACTTTGCAGTTGTAAAAGAAGACCACTTAATGTCAGGTTCAAAGAGAAAATATAATATTTTGGCAATGTCACAATAAAATTTCTTTGTTCAGAAATAAGTAACAAATTACAAGTTGGTATGCGTATGCAATGTAAAATAGTAGGATGAATAATTAAGATTCTATTTTACTTTTACTAAAAATGTTCATGCAGATGCATCATTACCGAATATATCAATGCAGCAATGAATTACCTATATTTTTTCATGTAACTTGTTGTAAAGTTAGCTGCCTTCTAAACGAAAGTAAAACAAATCTGACATGATGATAATGCAACTTTGTTTTTTCTCTGTTCTTGTGATGGCCACACGCAACAACGTACATTAAAGGTTGAATCAACAAAAACAAGAAATGCCTACTGCAAATCTTTTCATGGAATGCCAAAAATACTTACATCTTGCATTTTTTGTGGAAAATACGTTCCAATCCAGATAATATATGTATAAACACTTACACACAGTCTGCGTATGACATGGATGACAAATGGATTTTTATAAGTTATGCTTTTTTGCGTCCTTGTTTTCAATCCATCCAACAAACTTTACTCTTACAGTTCATTGATTTCGCCTCTAGCGTATAAATAAGCAACTTCCTTGTTGTTGTTTTGAAGTATGAGTGATGTGATGCGATACTAGACGGTTGCCTTTGCATATCCATAATAAATTAAACGATAGTTATGTGATCATGATCATAATACTATCGGACTATTATATATTTCGTATATCTAAAGGGGAGAGATGATCTCGAGCAAGCTTTATTTAATCGTTTGTTTGTTTATTCACTGGAAAACCGGAAATGAACTGAAGACCGAAGGAGAAAGCATTATACCGTCAATCCTCCATCCAGAGCACCCACATGGTATACAAACATGTTCACAGGTATGCGTTATTTAAATAAAAGGCCAACAGGTTAGCACTCCTACGACTCCTACATGACCTGCTGTGCATTCACCTGGTTTCCACCGAACTCGGAGACGCCTTCGTAGTTTGTAGTTTGTAGGCTTTGGCAGACAGGTTCAATTCATTAGTGCTATCCAGCATTTTCGAGATTGAAGCTGGGCAGTTTACGGGAAACATTAACAGAAAGTAAAAATAATCATTAATGCATTTCAGGTCCTTGTAGTAGTGCAGCAGTCCGGTGAACTTTTCTAGTTGCAGTGAATATTGAATGAACAACAAAGTAAGTGTTTAAACAAGCACGGCATCTTTGATTTTACACCTGCATCATTTACACCGGTCTCAGGCAAGCCGTGTTGATAAAAAAAAGACAGTCGCGCGAAAGACGTCGTTCAAATCTATAAAAATAAACAACTCAACAAGCCAAACAATGGGTTAATTTTAGAACATCTGAGCGTGCGATATGAATATGTGTACGTAGATAGTGAGTCGGTAAGTAGTAATGACTATATAATTAATGCATTAATGTAATTTTAATTGTTGTGAAAGTGAATGTCCAGTTGCCTTAATGAGCGAAATTGTAAAACAAGTTAGTGGGTTAAAATTATTGTAAACACGATTATTATGTATAATTAAAGTTAAAACAGTAGTAGGATGTTTGTCAAAATTTTACGTGTCAAGTGTCAACATCAATAAATATGCTTTTTTAAATGCAGTTTTTAACCTTGGTCGATGAGTATTTGCACTTATTAAGAGTTATTGCTACTTTTTCAAACTATTTTTTTTCAAAGATGAAAGTAGAGGCAATTAAAATAGAGTGGAATTTCGAAACGGAGTGTAATGTTGAGAATGTTGGGAACCCTAAGATTCTACAATATGATTATGGTTTGACTGATAAGGAAATAAACCTGTTAGATTTTTTACCTACGTCATATATTAATGAGGATCTCAAGTTTGAGGATCTTACCAGGTAAACTGGCCCATTAATTGTATATTATTAATCTAGTGATCTAATGTCTTTACTAGGATGAAAGAAAGTGGAAGCAAGGGGCAATAATGTTTGACATTGATAATATTGGTACATATCGATATAACTCCTTTATGATTGACAGTTCGTCTACTTTGGAATTGGAAGCATTGGAGCAGCAGGAAATAAAAGAAGTGAAAGTCGAGAAACCGGAACCTTGTGCGGCGGCACTAGCAATAGAAGCGAACATTCCCACTCCAGATCCCTCACTGCTTTCAAAATGGCGAACGTTTATAAGCGCAGCATACTTTCATCCCAACATTTTGGCCCATACAGATGTTGCAGATTTGAAGGAACTTTTCCAATTACTTGGAGCGGACATCCGATTTGAAAGCGTTAATGTCATGATTGATCTTGGAAAGGTATCTTCAAAATCTTATTGAGTTAGTCGATGGGAACTGAATGATGTATATTTACGAAATACTCTTTTTGTGCAGACTGTCAAGGACTATAAGCCCGTGTCATATCTACGACCGAAGCTACCCTCAAACCAGAAAGCATTGGTATTTAATTTCGCTCATGTTAAGGATTTTTACATAGATATGGATATGAAAGTTTGCATTGTCAAAAAATATAGTATTAATGAGCCAATGAAGACAGCTGTCACCGAAATGGTGACATTTATAGAGGAGTATCCTGAAGCGTTATACCTGGAAATTTATGGTTTCATACTTGATTTTCTCCTCAAATTTGGTGTTCAGTCTGACTTGATTATTGATGCTGTAATGAGAACTCAAACTAGAAGGAGAAAGCGCCAGAAACCTGCTTCTGTACTGATTTTGAAAAAAGCAAACAAGCTTGGAAAAGGACGAAAAGAGTTCCTGCAGCAACGATTATTAGAATCTCCAGATCAAAAATATCATCCAGTTGTTCCAATAATTGCAGAGCCTACCCCAGTTCGCAACCTCCGTAATAAAAGAACTGGATGCGCGGAAACAGATAGTACTCCAGTTCTCACGGAGCCTGTACCTCAAACCTCTTCCAGCCCTTTAAGCAGACAGCTGATAACCGGGAGTGAAGCAGTAAATACGAACTGTTCTTCCAGCAACTCATTGGTATTCGCCGTTAAAAGAAAGTTGTTTGTGGAGGAAGATGAAGATATTATTGAAAAGGTAAAAAGAGATAAAGAATCAAATTTTAGTTCAACAACTTTAAGGGAAGACTGCCATAATGTTATTGTAGGAAGTAGAAAAAAACGGTTTTATTCTAGACGCGATAGCAGCACAATTGATAAACCTTTTACATGTACTATTTGCCCGGAAAGAAGTTTTGCTTATAAAGGTAATTTAGTGTTACATATGAAGAAAAAACATCCATCATTAGCCTTAGGAAAAACTAGGTGGAAACGGCAGGAAAACGTCGTACCTGCGTTCAGCTGTCCAGTCTGCCTTCAAGGCTATGCTTCAAAATATAGATGCAAAACACATATGGAGCGACATCACCCATGTCAAGCTGACTGGGAACCAATCTCAAACGCGGATGCTTTGCCGAAACGTAAAAATGTAGTTACTGGAAAAGGAAAAAGGAATTTGGTCGGAAATAGAACGCTAAAGGGAATGGCCAGGAAGAACAATAGACTGTCACTTCTACCTTTGTATGAGACGCAAAACAGTTCACCTGAAAAGTCAGAAGAAACTAGTCAATTCTGCTTCAATTCCAAACTGGAATTATCCGCGAACCGGTTTGCTGTAGACAAGCACAAATTAAATTTAAATATTAGTAAAGAAGTGTCTGCTGCTTTCAAAGATCTTCCATATTCCACTTCTCTCAGGCATGCTAGAACGCGTCAGCAGTTGAAAGCAGCTGTAAAATAACATTCTTCTTCTCATAACAATAATATGATTATATATTTCTACTTACAATAAGACCCTATATTTTTGTGTTCATATTATATTATATACTAAAAATGACATTAGTTAACGTCTTCTTATATTTGCTGTATTTGTGATAAAGGTTTTTAAATGTTTTTAAGATATTAAATCGCTATTACGCATATATTGTGTTAGAACTTTAAAATAACATTACTTAGTTTTAGTAATTAATTTTGCTCCATGAGAATATTGACTGCAAATAAGATGTTTAAAATGTAGAAATGAAAATAAAAGCGTGTTATTTATTTAAATTTTCATTTTCCACTTTATTGTTGTAAGACCAGACTCACTAACTGACAAAACTAATGTTTAAATACACCCTAATTGGGCTCCAAACGATTTCAAAATATTACGGAACTAGCACGAGGCGTAGGTAAATCTTAACGTCACTTTGATTACAAGTTACTTTATTAAAAATAATATTAAGATTAAAACGTCAAATATATACCCTATCGGCAATGAGAAATGAGAATAGTTCTGGGACGCACTTAAGAAAACCAAAATACTGACACAATTTGTTAATTATCACAAATTCGTAGCTAGCAACTAAGCACCGATTCATTTTGTTGCATTCGTATTTGCGCTAATTCTTATCGTAAGAAAAATAAATGTGTAATAGCATTTCGACAAATCATTAAATATTAAATTACTACAACACAAAAGCTATTTAGGTAACAAGTTTGTAGTAAAATACGTACATCAAGGTTCCGTAGACCAACCATTTGGAATACGTTTCTAATTCATTCATTCTCCTCCGGTTTTCCTACATTTTCGTTTCTGACAGATGTTAAAAGCTGTTTGGTCAGTGTTTCGTACATTATTCTCTTTCTAAAATAGGGGATATGGGACTGATCAAAATCAAATTCTTTTTCCCTCGACAAATATTCAGCATACTGGAGGAGAAAGATACCACAGTCGATAGCATTCTTTTGTTGAGGAATAATCTCACTTGAAACGTTTTCCACGGTCCATAAGTTGGAATCAAAGAACCATCCAGTTTTTAATGGTTCTCCAGCACTAGAGATGGGGATTGGTACAGGACTATTCCGTTCATCTTCACTTGCGCTATTATACGCAGTGCTGTTATCTCTATTATTATTTCGATGTTTACGACGATATTCCTTCTTCAAGTATTTTCCAATATGCTAGAATACAAGCAAAATATTGACGTATTAAAAAGTACAACCTTAACCGAAATAAGCGATAAAATATCTAACCTTTAGAACATCAGAGTTATCATGATTCATAGAATCATAGCATTTCAAAGATTTTTCACTGAATTTGACTACAACCAGCCTCCAATGGTGATTTAAATGCACAGGGAAAAACACGATATCGTATTTAAACAAGTCTTCCTGCAAAAAATAAACCAGAATTTTTCAAATAAATTTTTTCCACCCTGCCACACGTTTTCGCATACAAACTATACACATTTTGATAACTTTCTACGCTCTAACCTCTCCCGTTGTCTCTTGAACAATTTCATATCCTCCATCCTTATCAGTCAATAATGTGTAGAAAAAGCTATGAAAAATGTACACGCGGGGAAAGTCGGTTCGCAGACTTCTCTCGCGTATAAGTTCGAGGTAGAAATCAATATTCTAAAACCAAAACAGTATGTAGAATACTTACAAGTGATTACAATATATGTAGGTTTAAAAATAGCTACATAATTTAAAAGTTATACCCGATCATTCAACCACTCAGTATCTTTATTGTAAACAGCCAAATCTTCTTGAAGGATGTATAGTGAAAACCCAGTTACAACCTTTTCTTTTGGCGGCCTATCGAGCTAAAAAAACAAAAATGGTACGTACTTTATACACAGACAGTAAAAATGTAATACAAGCATAAAACAATAATATATAATACCAACAATAAAATTTAACGTACAATATTCTTTAATGTCTCAAACATTTCTAATGTTAAAGTTGGAGCAGTCAGAGGCTTCGGATATTTTACAGCTATCTCATCGACACTGATCGGATAATTCTCTTTGTCTATATAAAGTATAATTTTGCCAAATAATATTACAATTTTTACATTTACTGTTCAAGAATTTAAAATTAAAATAATTGCGTTACCTTGTTCTATAGTGCGGTTAGATGGGTCGATATGGGGTTCTTGATCAATATCTGGCAATTCAAAGCTTTCTTCTAAGGTTTTATTTCCACCGCTTTGAGTAAGAGGTTCTTTGCTTGATGGGATTTTCTTAATAGAAATTCCTTTTTTGCGGGTTTCACTGTTTTTTAAATCTGAAGGTCTAAATTTTGCATTCGTACCACTAGAAGCACATTTGATGTCTTTCTTTTGTCCAGGAGAGATACCGCTGACAGTTTTCGGCTTAGTATTCTCACGATTTGTGAAACTCACTTCACTGCGATTTGCGTGACTTGCGTTTTCTACATCCACCACCGTTGTGGTACAAGCAGGAGAACACGGAGGTGTAGGGTTTTCGTACACTACGTCTTCGTCGTTGGGATATGAGCAAGACTTCTCAAAAATATCATTATTACTATCGTCTTCAATACAATCTGACTCTATCACCGTTAAAATTTCCTGATCACTAAGAGTTTTCTTTTCAATTGAACTACGAGCTTCCTTATTGTTGCTCCTGGATGAATGTTGCGGCGAACTAAGACGAATGATTTTAATATCTAAGCCATGACGAGCAGAGCAATTTTGATCTCCACTACGATGTCTTTTGTGTTGGTTATCTAGTGCTGTTTGCCAACTGCTTACGTTACTTCTTTTGTTTTTATTTCGAGATAATGCACCATAAGGATGATTTGTTTTCTCTTGATGCGTACCTTCACCTGTAAAATAGAGACAATAAAAATGCAGTATTAAGGGTTAGATGGTATATTTATTTCGCTTTAAACCTACTTATGTATATAGACAATATGTTAACATACTTTGATTTCGGGAAAATTGCTGCAAGTTTCCAAAAATTCTTTTCGGACTCACACTTCTGTCCTTAATACATTTTGGCGAATCCGGATAAGAGTTGAAGGGCACCAAAGGAGCAGCATCAGTATTTACATCAAAAGTATAAATGTCCAAAGATTCATCAGCGTCCGAAGATGTGCGAGTGGAACAAATTAATCGTGCCTTGGCCTCTATCTTTTCACATTCTGCCTGTTTGTAAAGTTGTTTTACTTGAAACAATAAGGAAGTCTGGTTATTGTCTAAATTCGCCTGTGCTCTGTGCAGATATGGGTAATTTTCATCAAAGAACATTGCCATTAATGTTTCGGCGAATTCTACAACGCTTGCATCTCTAGTAAATTTCCACTGGTCATTAAAATCTTTAGCAAACATCACAACCCATCTTTTCCATTTTTTGACGTTTATTAAATCATTCAGATCCCATTCCCCTTTTTTCCATAAATTGAGAATATTATTCATATATTTTTTGTAATGATCCGATTCAATCGGTGGAGATTTAGTAACTGGTGATTTCGTGATTTTACTGCTGATATTATTATTCACCGCGCTGTGAAATATCTCACGACGAAGGCTTTGTCTTTCTTTTACAGATTTCTCCATCTTGACTTTACCGGTAAGAGAAAAACAATGCAAACTTTGGGGTCACATTAAAAACTTACTGCAACTTGCACTAAATAAAAATAGTATTAACTTTTAAAATACACGATCCGAATGAATTGTACCTTTTCAGAAACTTTTCCTTTGTGATGATAAATGATCACTTAAAATGTATATGTATGTCCAAACTGTTTACAACTGTTGATTATTTGTAAACTCAATGCCCGTATGAAACTGCGTAAATAAATACTTATTTAGTGTACAGGCATATCATGTGACATCACAAGAGTCGGAGTCATATTTATCTTTTCTCAGATGACACCTGCGCCTTATACACGTTAACTTTTGCGACCACGTTTCATAGTAGAATCACTTCATTTGCTCTATCAACCTCATTAAAAAATGGGGCTGACGGAAACAGCATTAAATGTGCTTTCATTTTTTTCCTCTGCAAACATCACCACCAATACTTAAACACAACATCAACCAACGATTGTTCACACCGGTTTTTACATACCTAATTCCCATACACCATATTACATTTTACAGTAGTAAAAAAAGGTTACGAAAACCGGAAAACACCTTAAAATTAATCTCACAATCAAAAGTCACGAATCACACAATATAACCTTTTGATAAGAATACTATATAGACGGGAGAGAAAAAGTCTGGATAGAGATGATAAGATGATGCAAAAAGTAAAAGTAAATCTGAATTTACTAACAAATGGAGAATCCCTCTTTTCTGCTAAATGGTTCTTCAAAAGGGAG
>JAHZMT010003098.1:0-19697 GCA_027743785.1 Sinhomidia bicolor
TACACAGTCAAAAGTACTTCATGTTTATACTAGAAAAAAAGAACAGAGGAAAATGTGAGGATTTTGCAAGATTCTCAAAAAAAAAAAAAATTATTCCAATAGTACAGCAAAAGCAGCAGCAGCAACAGCAGAAGTAGCCGCACCATCGCCAGTACCAGATATTCCAATGCCTATGGCTTTTACAGCTTGTTACTTACTGAACTAGCACCACCACCGCCACCATCAGTAGTGAAGCAAGCACAGAATTTTTGCTGCTACTACACAGCACACAAATGCACAAGAGGACGACGAAGAAATTGGCTTTTCATACAAGTTTTTTTCATAACAACATTATGCATTATATGCAGACACGAGCAGCGAGCAAAGTTGGCTATCATTACGACTGTGTTACTGTAAAAAAAGTATATTTGTTCGACAAAGAAGCTTATTTTCTGCTCTCTTATTCTTGCAGGGGCTGTATATATACAAACATACATATTATTATTATTATTATTATATATTTTGTCTATGTGGCTAGCTGCTGATATAAGCGATGAATTTCGCTTTTTATGTTACGTCCAGCAAAGTACCAGTCGAATTGACGAAGTAGCTCCATTTAATATGTATATATTTGAATGTGATCCATAGAGGACCTCGTTTATGACCGTCTGAGTAATTTTTTTGAATATCACATCACAACTTCCCCTGCTCGGAGTAGTAGTAGCAGCAGCAGTTTTATTTGCCGTGCATGCAACAGCGGGAATGTAGCGCTTTTCCTATTATATACTACTGCATCCTCTTGGAATACTAAAGGAAGAAGGAGCAATGTAACTTTTCATGACGTCCCTCTCCCTTCCGTCATCATAATTGGCAAAGAAAGGCCATTCCTTTATGCTTCTTCGTCTCTATTATTCTATTCTTTTACTACTTTTCTCTTTCTCTCTCTCTCTCTGCCTTGTAGTACTACTAGTAGTAATAGTAGTGCAAGTGAAGCAGGTACAAAGTGTAGCAGAAGGTTTAGGCATAGTATCACCACCACCACTGGAGTTTTGTGTACTACTTCTCTGCAAAGTTGGACTTTAAAAAAAGATGTGTGTATGTGTGTGTGGCTTATTCGCATAAAATAGGAGAAGGGATAAGGATGCAATGGAGTTTTTTTTCAATTTTTTTCCAAGTCTGTTGGCATCACATTCACATAATAGTAGTTTCTGGCGTGTTTCTTTCTTTTTTTTCGCCTATTCATCCTTTACACAAAAAAGTCAGTGAAAAGTTCAAAAACGTTTTAGCACCCATCATGTTCTTCATAGACTTTGATGGAGATGAACACTGCGAAATAAAGAGTGAGACATGACACGAGAAGCAGAGGAATTATGGTAGGAAACCCGGTGGTGATGAGAAAAGAAAGTATTCATTTCAGTGAAAAGAGGTAATAATGATAATACACGCCTTTTCCATAAATATGGTAATAATGCATGGGTAGCCTTGTGTGTAATGCATCTAATACGCTAAATGAGATCACATCAGGAAGTATGCGCTTCGTTGCTTGATCTTTATCAAATGATTCTTATGTTTGCTCATCTACTTAGCATAATGGATCTCGGGGAGAGAGATATGTATATTGTATTAATAAAGGTGTGCACGCATTGAAATGTTCATCTGTCTGTGTGCATTTGCATTAATGTGGTGAGATGCCAAAAAAATGGCTAGGAAAAAATCCATGTACACACCTGCTTTTATTATTATTATTATTATAAAATTTCAATATCTACTTACGTCCAAAAAATAGGATTATTTTCTTGTAACTTGTTTGCCTTGTGCTGCTCACGACGACTTACACACAAACACACAAAGTTCTTTTTTTACCATGCACGCCATGATGTCACACAGCTTTGGGTAAATAAGCATCTCTCTCACCCTACTACAACGCTACATGTTCAAATGTCACAAAATGTCTTTTCCCACTATTGAAATGTAGCTGACACTGACATAACATAAATGAAATAGTATGGGAAAAGGTGATACTTTTTTCTTGTACTTTTCTCTCAAGTTACAAAAAAATACATGGCTTTTTGTCTCGTACACTCTTTTGCTTACGAGCATTTACTTACTCGGCACTTTTCCAGTTCAATATTACGTCGTATTACTTACTACACAAATGCGCAGAATATGCAACAATACTAATGCAAAACATATTTATTCTTTTACTATATTATATTTATAAATCTCAAAAAAGTTTTTCTACAAATTAATCATTTAAAAAAATTTAATTTGCAGTTTAATAACTGAAATATTACCGTCTGCTAAAAAAAGTAATGACCATTAGAAACTTAATACGTATACTCGCTATTTTTAGAGAAGCTTAATTACTACTACTGGTAAGGTAAAACGGATAAAATGCAGAAAATAGTTTAGGAATAAACTCGACTGTTGTCTCTGCTTATTCCCAGACCACAACATCATCACGCTGTANGACTGTTGTCTCTGCTTATTCCCAGACCACAACATCATCACGCTGTATAGATAGAAAGTTTAGACAGGAAGAAAAAGATATGGAATGATGCGACGGTAATCATTCTTACTTCGCCCAGTAAAACCACCACTTCAAGCCGCCCCGAGAAAAAAAATAAGCTTAATATTTAACAGGGAAAAGTGTGACACTAAAGTGGCAAGAGAGAATAAAATATATGAGAAAAGTTTCCGCAGAAAATTGGCATCGTATTCCCAGTGTGCTTGTCTCGTATTGAATATAGATGTGAAATAACATATTGGTGGAAAAAAAGGCTTGATGTTGTTGTATAGCAGCAGAAGCAGCAGCAAAGCAAAGCAGCACACGGTGTGGGTCTTAAAAAGGGAGAAATACACAGAGTAACCTTGAGACTGTCACTTATTCCTACACAAGCTATATGTGACAGAAGAGAAGGTAATAACATTTAATGTGTGATTTGAAAAGTTAGTGTATTTCTCTACCAACAAAGATTTCCTGAAGAATTAGCAATTGGTTGAGTGTGAGAGAAGAAACTCTAGGTATTTAGCCATGATTTGTGTACATATTTTTTTCTTTTATTTATTTTAAAGGTATAAATGTATAAGTATCATATAAAGAGAAACTCCTCGAAATTTTCTCTTTTTTTCTCTCTCTCTCTTCAGAGAGCTACTACTTTGGGGTTAACGCAATGCTACGTAGCCAATTTCAATTCTTGACAAACAATGACTTGTTAGAGAATAGGGAAATGCCATATTATGTTAGATGAAATTGAGTAGAAACTTGAAGAACAGCCCAATTAAGCCTTTTTATCTGATGGAAGTAAGTGGAAGCAAAGAGAGAGAGATGGAAAGAGGGAGAGAGAGGGGCAGAGGGAAGTAGTAGAAAAGCTTGCCTTTGGAATAAAAATATAAAAGTGTGTGAAATACATAAACAAAAGAAGAGTGAATGTTTTTGTTTCTTTTTTATTCGCAATAGACCAACAAAAGTTGCAGTGAACTTTTGAACCCAAGGACCCAAATATTTAATTCGGTAAAGGAAACAAACATGGTATAATATATGACGACACTTTTTCCGTTCTATTCTATGCTACTTTTATGTGTGTAGTAGCATGCTTTGGTACTTTTCTGTGTTCATTTACATGAACGAAAATGGTTAAAATGTGCTGCTTTTTAATATGCTAAGAATATGCTCAAAATGCTACACAATGTGAGAAGCAAAATTCAGCTGAATTACATATTATTATGAATTTTTTATAAGGTAATGTTAATGCTGCATACACCATATATCGTTGTTATAATAATATACCTATCCAAACATTTTAAAACAGGAGAAAGCAGACATACAAACAAAGTTGGTGAGTGGAAACACTAAAAATTAAAATTTGGCTGAGGGCGAATTTTGAAATTTTAGAAAACTATTCTAAAATGTACTCATTAAGGCATTTAATATCTTTACGTATCGACACGCTAAATCGGGTATTTGGAACGAAAGGCGTAAACAGCTGCATTTTTAATTTAGAAATGCTCATGTAGGTATATAATAAATAGTAGTCCAAATGAAAAGTTTCTCTTTCATCAGAGGAACTCGGCAAAAGATTCCATTATGAAAAGAAAAAGTGTCGCTTCTAGTTATTAGTAGCAGTAGCAAAAGCGTATATAGTACTCCCAACTACATACTTTAGCATTCTGCAAACTCACTTAAAATGAAAACACACGTATCCCCAAAATGAAATGCTGACCACGAAATCTATAATAATATTCATGTAGGTACATAAGCCAGGTTTATTATTACTTTCCACAAAACGTACGTACACCCTCCAGAAGGAAAAAATACAACATAATGCACAAACGTGGAGTTTGAGCACGCACGTAAGATCCAAATCAGAATTTTACATACTTTCAAGGTAATTAACACATCAACTTTCATCTGCGGTTCCCTTTAATTAACAGTTGAAATACTATTGTGGTGGTGGCACACACACACACAAGCTTGCTTAGTTTGCAGTCAGAAGAGAGGTGCTTGTACTTGAAAGTCTTTTTAGATTTACCCCAGCTAGACGATAATGACCAGCCGGATTTGTAAATATCATGTTATTTTAGTTTTCTAGCATGCATGTTGATGAAGAATTATTTTAAGTCCTTGATCGTTGAAACAAGTCCTTGAACCAGTATATTTTTATAGTGTATGCATGTACATTGTATAGTATGTACTTACACGATAATTCACCACGTTTTATTTCTCAAATAGCCATTCACTTTCATTAAATATAATTTTCTCCTTCTTCCTGCTTATTTTAATGTGTTCACCATTAAAAGTCATTCCAATTGGGAATCTTTGTAATTATGTGACTTCCGTCTGCAAAAATGTAGCTAACGAATAAAATTCTTGGAGGCTTATTATTGCTGGTCTCAGAATGAAAGTCAAACTTGTCATGCTGTCATTTTGTTTGTTGCTTCTGCTTGCTGCTGCTGCAGTCATTGGAACGCAATAAAGAGTTTGGTTGTATTTACTACTACTACTACTACTATAGGATGATCGGAATGAAGGTCGAAATGCTCCATCAGACTTGGTCATTTCCTAATGATTGGTTTTTACATATAGAGAAGTAAAAGCTTTTAGTAATTCAATATTTTTTCATCTATGACCTAGCAGCTTATATTGTACTCTCCTTTTTTTTCTCCCATGCATGCAGACGGATTCTTTTCTTTTTCCAATGATAAAAGTGAAGAAAGTACACGGGACCGGTTCTACTGTTCTACTACAGGTTTTAGCTCTCCATGCATATTCGGGTTTCGGGAGTGAACAAACTTTTAGATTACCTTCAAAAATATTACACAATAAGGAAAAGTGAAAGTTCGTGACCCTGACCACACCCAGAAACAAAACGACACAGTGTAGCCAAAAACATTATATTCGTTTGCAAGTACATCTTTGTTTTCCAAGAAAAAAAAATTCTTGATGGAAAAATTACTTGGAAAAGCCATAAGGCGTTTTTTGTGATAATGTTATTTGTAGCTCGAAGCAATACATTTCCTTTTTACATATTAGTGTAAAATTGGTCTTTTACACTGTGAACATTTTGCATACACCACCCGTTATGCATTATACATGTAGACTGTCTGTGTGCAGTTTTTTTCTGGTAGGAGTCCACCGACAAAACATTCCACCCGTTTTTTTTGTGCTGCTGTGGAATTTACCAAAATCTTTCATGTAACATGCAATGGGGCAGTTATAAAGCCAAATTATGCATAATAAAATGTAAATGTGATTCTTACGTTTGACCAGAAGTAGTAATAACTTTTCATAAATCCTCTATAGTGCTGGCTGGATAGGAAGGTGAGCTGTGCACCGACCACTAGACAAAGTTATATACTTGGAATTTTGCAGAGTTTATGTACATACGTGGCTAGAGTACTTGCGATTTTGCGTGTTGTGTGATTGGAATTTGGTAATAATAATATTATTATTATTTCTGATTTTATATATGTTGTTGCAGGTTGCAGTGTTCAGTCAGGCAGGTTATTATATTGAACAAGATGAACAAGTGAGCGAGTGGTGGCGATGATGATACGACGAACGATCAAAGCATACCTCCTCAAGAGACGATTAAAAAGACAAATTAGAAGCTACACACCTCAGCAATGTATAGCATGCTGACACACAGTCCTTTTATCTGTCAGTATCAGATTTACCTATTAAACGGTGTTCGTTTTCACTTTACTTTCTGCCACACTTTTCACACAAAACACTTTTCACTCTATCTTTAATTTTTGGGGCTACGCAAGTACTTGCTTACATAAATTGAAAATTGTTGACTATGTCTTTTTCCATTATCACAAATTATGAAATTCCTTCAAGTTTTATGCACAAGAAGGCTTTTATGATGTTACTTTGTCTTCTTGACAAATTGATATCGTAATCATTTTGAACTTACAAGTGCACAGCTTGTATCGTGTCCAATGGACTAGACCGTGTAACTAGCAAACTTTTTTTTTCATTTGGTCAACAAGATGTTGTAACCTAACTATATGTGAAGAATTTAGCTAGTATTTAATGAAAAAAAATATTTTGTATAATATGAGATAGTAAATCAATGAAACAAGTTGGTTGAAATCTGGGAACTAGCATAACTTAATACTTTTTATCTATATTTATGCATAAGTAACCTTTGACCACGTCAAATCTACCGACCATTCTCCAGAACGAACAGGATGTTCAACGATTAAAGTCCAGCATATTTTCTACTTGCTTTTTTTGGAGATATTATGTACTTAGCTACATATATTGTAAAGAGACTTCAGCGATCGTAGGTATGTGTAAACCTATGTATATATGCAGTTATATATATGTGGTGTAAAATTGTTTACTAAATTATATTTATGAAATTTATTTTGTTCCCAATTTTGACTTGTCAAGCAGCTTGGATGAAGAAGCATAAAATCATGAATTGTTGCATGTTGTATGCAAAAGTATTGCGTTCGATTTTTACATCTTTATGATTCATGTAGCACGACAAATCTGATTTATAATTCCCCTCATTAAAGTCATTAAGAATGGCATGAACGGCCACTTTCGTCGCTGCATCACGAGAACTGTGGATGTTGTACCGCACACATACACCAACACACCCACAAAAGTTTGAAAATGTGAAATAGCAACACAACACTATAAGTTTGGAGAATATTCTTGTTTAGAGAAAGCATATTTTACTATGATTAGGCATCAATTTATTCAAATTAATGGTACTTTAATCTTAATTTTTTCTCTACTACTGCTAACATATAATAAAATAGTACATTATGTTCTCTTTCCTTGTAAGACAAAGTTGTTAAATCCGTCATGAAGCTTTTTACTAGGAGATGGCCAAAAAATATGTGGACGGCTGCAACAAATGTTACCCTTAGTATGGCTTACAAACAAGATGACTGCAGTATGTTCAGCAGTAGCCAGCCAGCACAGTGCTTACAGCATTGCAATGTAGCTAGTCAGAAGCAAATCTCAACTTGCCCCATTTCCATTTTCTGGTCGCATCACAGAACATTATTCCTCTTTCACGCAATATGTTTTTCTCAAAACACATTAAATTTGTGAAACTTTTGAATAGTCGTTCTGAATTGTAGGTTTTTCTTCTTTTGGAGAACTTTTAAATGTCTTTAAAATGCACAAAATTCGTAGCTGTACATTTAAGTCATATGTACTACTACAGTGTAGCGTATGGATTCGAAAAAATCAGAAAAAATGATTATTTTTTAAATCGCTGTATTATTGTTGGCTAGCTCTTGATATGTAGTTGATCATAATAACGATTAAGTAGGTACAAACAAATGGCAACATCCGATTAACATGAATATGAATTCATGCAACATGTTAGTATACACCTTTCTTTGTTTTGTTGTGCTACAAATTTCACGAAATATTCCCACCTATAATTACTACGAGAAATAGTAAAATTATACATACAAAACAATTTTAATGTTCTGTATTTGACTGCATGATACGCAAAATGTTAGAAAACCTTATGCCACCAGTTGAAGTTGGCCGTTATGAAAATCAAAAGAAACTAAATAAACAAACTTGTCACCAAATTAAATTGGAAGATGGAATAAAATAAAGCGATGGATGATGAATAATTAAACATGGTACACAATGTTAAAAGGATAATTCCACACGTTGTGGAGCTTTATTTTACATAACTAACAAAAAATATTAATGAATTTATTTGAAAGTCGTTACGTTAATGTAACCGAATAAATTATTTCTTGTCTGATTGTACATGGGTATTTAAGAATTAAATATATCGGACACAAAAACTATTATGCGAAAAACAGCTGTGTTTTTAAGGTATATAATAATATTAATAATAATGGTGATTGATATTACATAAGAAAATAAAGCTAAGTAAAGCGTAGCGCAATTGTGACATATTTTTTATCTGATGTAGTTTGGTAAAGAAATTACGAACAAACTATAACTAACCGAACAAGATTGTCCACTAATCTTTACATGCGTTGCATTGATTTGGTAAATCTGATAATTTTAATATTTTAATTAATTCATACCGTTAATCATTGTTTTTAAACTGCCCATAATATACATTCGTATTGCATCTATCGATCTACAAAGAATATGTGATAACCTTATTCATACATTACATTATTTACTTTTCTTGAATATTGATGCGACTGGTTTTTAATATTTGAAAAATTGTAACGAATAGCCAACGCATATAGAAGTATGTTTCCAAATATAGTTCAAAAGGTATTCGATCGTAGTAACATGCGGGAAGTGGAACTAATCCTAGTTCTACGTAAAGTATTGTACATTTGTATTATTATAAATTTTTATACCGGTTTCATGTATTTATTAATTAACTGATAAACATAACGTGAGGTTTTGCAACACAGGGATTTCAATACACAGAAATGGGATTCAATTACTTGTTTTTAGATTCAAACTTTTGAATTTGGTTCAAGTTGACGATGTCATATTCCATTGTTGCTAATCCGGTAAACTCAGTGAATGGTAATGATTTTGATTCCGTAGATCGTTTGAAAACTGTAAAAAAAATAAAATAAAAATTTGTTCAATTTACACTGAATATTTATAGAACAATTGGAAAAGGCAAAGTAGAGGATTGAAAGCACAGTTTCGAGAGAGTGGAGAAAATCCAATCACGTTTTAGAAGTCAGCAGTTGTGAACTCGTTTCTACTTTGCCTTTTCTACTTTTCTATTCTTTTTTCCTTTGGTTGAATTTAAACATTTAAAAAATATTAGCAAGTATTTACTTCGATCAGTAGATTTTTCAAGGCGGTATGTAGTTTTATCCTCACATTCTTGACGAATGTACTCGCCAACATCAGAGAGATCATCAAGTGGTGGTAGAACCACACGCATAGTTTCACGTACTCGATGTGTGTTGACAGAGTAGTAACCTTGTAACAAATAATGTAAAACAGATCTAATGGTAAAACGTTCGCTTGACTTTTTTTGAAAAGTTTAAAATCATAAATCAAGTCCTATCTCAATTACCTTTCCACATTTTCTCAATCATATCATACATGGATTTAGGTGGGAGTACGCGTTCACGGTCCAGGGGCATGATGAAGCAACGCTTAGCAGTCTGATCCACAATTGCCGTTTTGTTCTTTGAAATACAAATCCAATATCATATATCGACGGTGTAAACATTTCTCTTTTTAATTAAAATAGTCGTAAAACCATAGTAGGACTCACTGAATCAAATTCATGAATAAATCGACCAAGTCGTCCATATTTGAAGTCTGGTACTTGGACTTTTGAGTACTTCTCATTTCCCAAGTCAATCTCAAATTCTTCCCGGAAAAAGGATGCAGCTCCCTGTGAATCCGTATCCGGATCAGTATCATACCAACTGCTTATGCCATCATCATCAATCTAATTATTTACAGTAATGAACAAGTTAACGTACACATGCAAAATAAAAACAAATTCATACATAATCTCAACCCACAAAAAAGCAAATAAAAATATAATATATTTGTAATAATAGTAACTGGTTTCATGACGTTTGGCCATAAACTACGCCTACTTAATAATAACTAACAACCAACACAACTCTAGTTTACGTGTACGTAGTACGTACTACTTCTATTACTACTTTCTGCTAGTAGCTACTATTACGGTAAATCATTTGTGCTACGAAATATCAAACAGTCAAATAAATTTCTATACTTAATTAAACATTTTTAGGTTCAACGTTTTACTCTCTGTAGCTCTATGATGGGTAGGTATATGGTTTTAAAAGTTGTATTTTTTCAAGCTACTAAATATTCGAGAGATAAATCAACTTTCTTTATACAAATTCAGAAAGAAACGGCTAGAAATAGAAAGCTGACCTTGCTCAATTGATTTGTGTTGTCAAGCTGTGTAACGCCCAGCATGGGATCGGTCAACTCTTCATTTCTTTGCATTCCAATTCTGCTGTGGTATGCAGAAGTTCCTGCATATGGAACGTTGCACCATCCACGGAATCTCTGCAACTGTAATGAAGAGAAAATAACTTTAATAAGACTGTTCTGTGAAGTAGATCATTTCATAACCGTTAACATGCTGTTCTCACTCGAACCCTAGTCATTTGCTTGTAAACGTATAGTCCACCAAACAATCCAACGGTCATTACCAACAGGGCTGTAATAAAATAAAATCATCCTGTTTATTTCTCGTTTTAAATTACTGCGTATTACTTTTATGGATGATGGAGATACCTATTTATATAGGTACATAAAAGGTATGTGCGCAATTTATAACCATTATGGGTTGAATTCTAACCTGTGATAAGTAAGCAAAGAGTTGTCGCATTTGACACTCGAGCGTTGCTCCTCTTTAATATGTAATGATACCGTTCGTTAAAACTAGGGTCAAGCTGAGCAGCTTTCCCCAAACCGGCACCGACACCTCTCTCAGGGTCTGCATTTCCCTAAAATACCATATCCATTGATTTATTATTTACGAGAACAACGCTATATAGATTATTTTTACACATACAGTTGTTGTGCAATATAAATTGATGTGATGTGATGTAGGTATGGCTTTAGAAAAATGATTGTTACCTCTGCGTCAACGGGCACTACCAGTGGTGCCTTATCCGCTGGTTTCTTTTCACTCGTCAACGGTTTTGTTATTACTGTCATGTTTGGAATGGCACTGAAACTGAAAAAAAGGTCAGAAGAAAGGGTCAGTAAAATGTTCTCCTAGTGTGGACACGTTTAATTTCACACTTCAGTAAAAATTATGATGTATGAGTAAAACTATATATGTATATCATAATTCATAAACGCTTCAACTGAATAATCTGATCTTTCTCACTTTACACTCCTACGTTGCAACTTACAAGTTATATATTACATGACTAGACACTAGAGCAAAATTAGGGCGGATATTAATTTTACTCTACGCGTTAAATCACATTGCAAACCGTCCATAAAAATGTACTGCTACAGCATGATTATATGGTTATATTCATATTATTTCAAATTGCAATTTGTTATACAGAATAAAATGTAAAAAAATAAATCAGACAACTGTCCAGTTTTAGTAAATGTTGAATATGATCCTGCAAATACAAAAGTTAAAGTTTGTAAAGTGATTGGCAAATGGCAATGTTTTTATAAACTTAAATGTTTTCTGTGTATTCTTGTCATTATTAGTATCCTGAGTAGTAGTAGCCATTAAATAATTAACTCAGTCTTTTTTTTGCTGCGTTGTTTTGCAGCTTTCTTTGTATTTAGGTATCTATCGTATAATACATGTAGATAAAATAAGATACCTACTTTACCACAAAAAAATACCGATGAAATCAGAATATTTATAACTAATCTACATGCTATATTGTGAGAACGTAAACATGTGCAAATAGTTACTAAAACTGTGTCTTTAGCACACACAGTTTTTGCTAAAAATTCCCAATTAAAAACTTACCAAAATAATAATAATAATAAGTTAAGTCCAAAAATGGATTACACAGTTTCTCAATCCCCTCTGTATTCTACGTGCTGAGGTCTTACAATGGCTAACCTGGAGAAAAATTTACAGTCTAAATAAAGAGCTACAGCATACATACTTACTTCCTATTAGTGATACTTTATTATCATACCTTTTTTTCTATTATACAAAAAACAAACCTTTGCGCATGCACATCTTTCCTTCTGCTCTGGTAAACTTAAGTCTGGTTTATTTGCTTCGTGTTAAAAAGGTACTCCTTGTACGTTATATGAAATGGACATACGAAATAATATTATAATATGCGAGTTGAAAAACCATAATATAAACTATATCGTTATAGGCAGTTATTCTCATGTCCTTAAAGCTGTTATGCTTGTCCTTTTTCACTGGTATAATGATATTATTGCTAAATAGAGTATATCCCGTCCCCTTTCCGTTCCTCCGTATGTTGTCGAGCTAGTGTCGGCAATAAATTAAGGCTGAATACTTCTCAGGCATTGCACTGTAAAGCATTTCGTACAGAAACAACGTATTTCACCAATACCAGTTTCCATACTAAAAACAGAAGTAAAATCTCCAAAGCGTATGCATACAAAAACAGTTTATGGAAGACTGGTGGTGGTGGTGGTTCTGCTTTTTACTGCTACTGGAAACTACGACTTATTATTATACGGCATATGCACATGCACTGTATGCATGTATGTATGGTATTATATAAGCGTTCGTGTTAGTTGACTATGGAAAACTTTGTAGATCATGTCCAAATTGTATCAGCGTATTTACTTACGTAAATACGTACAAGCATTCATCTGACTATATAAACGCCACATAGCGAATCATATTTTTAAAATTTGTATCATCTTTAAAATAGTAAAAAAATAATAACAATAACAAATGTAATCTTTCTTGGAATGATGGATAACCTTTCAATGTGAATTTTAAAAATCGTGTTTCACAAGAAATCACAAAATATCAGAGAATATGCTGGTAAACATATTCTCTGCAAAATATATGTACCAAACCAATGTACCATGCACCGCACCGTGTAATAATAACATCACAGCTCAAGGGTGATGCTTGGAACGCAAATTAAATATTCAAAATTTGATCTTGAAAATAAATAAGTAGAATGACAGAATGTTTTGACATAAAAAAAGTGAGAGTAAGGTCATTCAAAATCTTGAATAAATTATTGAATTTAAAGAATAGTGACTTCTTTTTATGCACAATTCCAAGAAACAGATTTAATAACAAGTTGCTTGAAACAACTCGTAATTCAACCAATATAAATGAACAAAATATTATTAAAAATTATGTTTACAATCAAAGATCACTGATCTGATCTCACTGATTAAAAAAAGTGGGTAGGAAACATATCGCCAAACATCTCTTTATCTCTTTGTCTCAACAAACAGAACACACAGACGGACAGAGAAGCTTTGCAAGAAAGACACAGATATTTCTGACGTAGAATTAGAATGTACGTGTTCACACATTCATTGAATCGGCGAGACCTGTTCAAATAAAATGCGCCAAGCGTCATCTGGACTGCCTTAGCAGGACAAAAAGTACATACATATTTTAAAATACTCGCACTCTGTCAACGAATCAACAAACTAATTTATTTAATTACTTTGAATGTGTCGTTGGTCGTTTATATAATTACGCACACGGCGCACATTATTAAACCACTATTACAGGTATTGCTGTAAAGTTGTGTTTATTTTACCGCATATTATTGAAATGGGAAGGCGATCTGATTCTTCAGATTCCGAATATTCAAAGCGTACGAGCAGACGCAGAAGCCGCTCGAGAAGCAGTTCGAGAAATAGACGACGAGGAGATAGGGAACGGTCATCAGATTCTAAACATAGCAAAAAGAAACAACGCAGTAGAAGATCATCAAGCTCTGTAGATTCAGAATCAAGTCGTTCTTATAAAAGTACTTCCCATTCTAAAAAGTCGAGTTCCAGCAGCAGTAGGTCAAGGTGCATATGCATGCATAAAAGTCATATGCTATTAATCAAACTACAAATTGAACCAATTTATATAGTTGGATGTTTTAATAAACTTATTTCAGAAACACAGGTGCGGGAAGCAGTAAATCCCACTCAGGTAGTAGGAGTTCCAAGTATTATCAGAGTTCTTCCAGCTCGAAGAGAAAGAGTAGAAGCCGTTCCAGAAGCCGAGATCGAGAACGAAGGAGAGATGACAGGGATCGGGGAGATACAAGGTCGAAAAGGAATAGAAAGCGAAGACGCGACAGATCTAGATCCTCCTCTACCTCATCTACAAATTCTTCATCCTCATCTTCGTCTTCGGAAGGTTCCTCCAATGTAAAAAGCAAAAAGGATGCGAATGCTGCTTCTTCGGCAAAACTTTCTGCAGCATCTTTACTAGCTCGTATAGAAGGTATTGTAAAACCTTTCCTTGTACTCTACCCTATTACAGCTAACTCCTTGATGATGAATTATGAAACCATTAAAATTCTCTCACAAATTTGCAGAAAAGCTTGATGTAACAACTCAGATAAATCGCCAACAAGCTATAAACGATATTGAAAGTGAAGGTTTTGTTCCAAAGTCCTTCAAGTCAGTCAAAGCCACAAAATTAGAAGATATTCCTATGCCATCGTTGGATTTGAAACCCATTAATCTTGCAAGTCTTAAAAATGAAGTGTTATGTCACCCAAATGTAAGTTTAACAAAATGATCATTAATTTAGGTTTATAAGCGTCATTTTTTGAGACATTGAGGTCTGGTCTGATAAGCGTTTAATTATGGTAATTTTTACTAATCCAGCTTATAATAAACCAACGTGACAGAGAAGAACAATGGGTGAAAAGACTTTTTGGGCTTCGACAGCGAATGTTTGGATCAGATGAACGCATTTACACATTTTAATTCAATAACTTATACTTGGACTTTTATTTGAATTATGAAATAAACAGTGGTTGTAAGTTTTTCCATATACGAACAAATATTTATGAAGTTCTTAAGAAACTTGTATATAGTTTCTTACATTTCACTTAATAATAGTCTGACTCATTGGAGTTTACATTTTTGTTTATTTACAATAGCGATAATTCAAATAAAAAATTGTTTTACTAAAGAACTCATGGAATTGTATAAGGAATGTATTTTGTGCCTTCACGTAAGCAAAATAAGAAATGAATCGACATTACGTAGAATTACAGTAGTTGTTATCAAGGAGGTTACGTTTGAACCACAATGATCAAGATCAAATAATATCATGTACAAGCGTGTAAACTAAAACTAAAGTGTAATATTACATTATCTTAAGTTAAATATTGCATATATCGTAACTTGTACTTTGAGAGACTAAAACTAACAAGTTACACAAGGTTCATACCTACGAGTATGTTATGTAAGAATATTATCATAGCTAACGCAGCTGCTTATCTTTGGAATGATAAATAATCACAATTTTGTGGAAAATACGTATGCAAATCAATATTTAAAGGCACCATTTTTAGCCAATTGGATCATTAAATTACGAATGGTATCGCCATCAAGATCTTGGAAACTTGCAGACTGCACAACAGCAGTTAGATGATGCAGCATATACTGGAAACTAAACTCTTCTAGCTCCTGCAGTCAAAAGGAAATTATCAGTCATTATACTCCATATATTGTAACAAGTATATAGTTCAGTCACAAACACTCATTTTATTTATTTAGCAAAGTTATTTACTTTTGCGTTGTAGTTAATAGCGGAAGCGTACAGTCTTGCAGCGTTTTCAATTGTAATTGATTGCTTGATCAGCGTTTCACATTCGTTTCTTAATCGTGTTTCGCAATAGTAATTGGCAAGCTTCAGTAAATCTGTGTTGGTATAAAAGTAGTAGAGTTAAATTCATAAAGATACGTAAGTATATTAATATACGTATGAAGAAAACGACGAACAGTAAGCGAACCGATTAGCTGTCAATGTCATGCATCATAAACTCCATAAAGTACATTTGACACTTACCAACTGCATCCTCAGGAGATAAGTCAATAGAGTCCGTGTATAAATACTGGAGAAACGCTCGAAAAACAACATACCTAACGTCAGGATCCACGTTAATTACACTGAAAATATATTTGAATAGTGCAGTAATATGGACTGACTGAACACGACAATACTTACAACTTAATATTATTTTTATGTTAGTATGAGTTCTTACTCTCCTTGATTTTCCTCCCATTTACCAGTGAACATACACCGAAAATGGTCAGAGCGAATTCGAAGAATTGCCTTATGGGCATGGACAGTCTTAGCCTCCACAACAAATTGAATGTCACTAGTTTTCTATATAGTGAAATGAAATGAAAAAAATTGTTTGTTCAAACATTCAAACAAAATATTGTTTAGTACTGATTCAAGTAAAATTAAAACTGAATGCTTACGGGGTCATCAAACGCAAGTTTCAGTGCATCAACAATACTAAAATCATCGTACTGTTTTGCTTCAATCGGTTTATGTGTAACCGCAGGAGTTGAATAACAAGCGAATACATCGTGCATGCTTTTAAACAGGGTCTCAACAGGAGACACTACTGCTTGTCCTACAATGAACAACACACGATAAAAATTAACTTGCTGCCTGGCGTTTCTTGCTAGAGTGTCATTACAAACATCTTTCTTTTTATCCTCACGCGTACCACACGTAACTTTTGTTATAAACACCCCGAAAAGCATAATTTTCGTCGGGTTGTATTGATTCACAGTATTGCCGATTCCTAGCTGTCCATTCCCATTGTATCCCCATGCATATACCTCCCCATTATCAGAGACAGCAAAAGATGAAGTTTGGCCGCATGCAATTGACACTATTTTGGCGCTACCGATAACAGCAGAAACGCGTCTTGGCGTTGGTTGATTTGCCGTACTTCCACAACCAACTTGACCAGAATTATTTTGCCCGAATGCGTATACCTAAACAAAAAGTTACAGTTCATAAGCGACACCAAAGTACAATAAAATAAAAAGTGGGTATTTACTTCGCCATCGATTGTTAGCGCCAAAGTATGGTGACTTCCACATGCTACTTCAGTAACTTTCTTCCCAGTAAGTCCTCCACAAACTAACGCGGGCACATGCGTTTGACAGCTAGTTCCCAAGCCAAGCTGAAATAAATATCAATATAACTTTCGGAAAATCAACTAAACCAATCTAAATTCACTATCGATTGATGAGTGTTTGTTTTCCAAAAAAAATAAAACGTAATTTACCTGACAGAATCCATTATGACCCCAAGCTGAAATTTTTTAAAAAAACCTTTATACTCCATATTATTCATATTATAACTAAATCTAACACTTTTAGAACTACTACAAGTTTACAAACATTTACCGTAAACGGAACCGTCTTGTGTATAAGCAATAACATGTGGTCCAGCACCATAGCTAAACCCTAAATTAAAAATAAGATAATTTTAAAATAATGAAATCCGAATAGTGCCATGACATGGATAATAACAACACAAATTTGACCTTTTATGCCTTTCTGGCACAGGGCTTCAACTTTCATGGGAGTTAAACTCGAGCTTAGGCTTTCTACTCCAAGACATCCAGCACTGTTGGAACCCAAGCTAAAAACATCATCGTTTTTTGAAACAATAATCGCTTCATGTCCCAGATTTCCTATAAAGGTTTATAAACTTATTAACAAATTGTTTTTATCAAGGGCAATTTGAAATAATCATTTGAAGATAGTCAAGCAAAAAAAGGATGCCAACTTGCCAAAAACGCAGGCTATTTTTATGTTAGAAATAAAGTCCTGATCCAGTAGCCCAAAAACTGTCCAATTTTTTACTTCCATTTTCACTTTACAGGATGTCATACCATTCAAATTTCATGCATTTGTCCATGTAGAATTCTCTAGTCATTTGTTAAAATTGTACGATTTATATAATGAAAATTTTGTATTCTTTTTTCAAGATGGTTTTCACTTCAACACGAATTCAAATCTCATAAAGTAAACTGTGTGTAATCCATAGAGGAATTACTCTAAGTTGTAATCAATCATAAATCATATTTGTTGCAAATTACGGAACGTATATGACTAAAATGACTTTGGAGGGGTCCTTTTAAACTTTTTCAAGTTTGTTGCTCAGTAATCAGTAATCATTATAGGTATTCTAGGGGTATTGTTCTTGCGGTTGATGTTTTCGTGAAATAGTTTGACTTAGATTATGCTACTGTCACTATAATTTATAGGAACAATAATGGAATGTTTAAATTTGTACAAACTGAACTCTTCTACACTGCACATAGATGACAAATTTCTACGTTTCTTATCTAAAATAATATCACAAGTCTTCAGTAACATTCTAAAAGTTGACTTCCGCACATTTCAATTATTCAGCAATAAAAACTTGTCATTTCTCAAAAACTACTCTTTAATCTCTCATAAATTTACATACGTTATTTACACCAGTCTTAAAGTTTGAGGCGTTTGATTATTTAATTAAATTGACTATGTTTGCGATTCAACAATATTAAGGTCTCATCTTCACCCCGTACATCTCCTGCAGCAGAGGACTTCCTCACAGTCAAGTTGTTACTAAACTGCCAGTCGTGTTGCGTTACTGTCGACGACGTTCATTGTCACAGAAAACGTGCAACGTGCATAAACACTTTCGTCTAGTACTACATATATACCTATGTGTAAATACAATATAACATACAACGGCCAACTGACTAACGGCACAAAAAACCAGACAGAGGTAAGAAATATATAGATAAGCAACAAAACACTGTTGTCATCAATGTCAGTCACATTCACTCACATCAACAAACTAAACTGTAAACATTCACTACTATCACCATGAACGTATGTAGGTAAGTATTCAGTATTCCTCTCAATCTCAATACTTTTTCTTTCCTCGCTCAACCCTGTTTACATTTTTAAAAGTTTGTTTCACACTACACTTGTAAATATACTTGTTTTCCTTTACCTAAATAAGTATACATTTCACACACACCTAAAACAAAAACATCAAACCACAACAACAAAACGACTTTCGTCGGTAGTTTCAATCTGTGTACAACTCATTCGTCATTCGTGTTCGTATTTACACCACTACGAACTTCAATGTAAATGTAACTACCATCGACCATACTACGCCACGGTAATGGCAATGGTACTGGCACGGGCGTACTGGAACTTGGAGGCCTCGGCCTCAGTTGTTGTAACACGCGTTGCGTGGTTTTCACTGGTTTATAAAAAAAATCTTTGTCACCAAAACAGAAATGCCATTTGCGGAACTGGGTACTTTGTAATTTGCGCAGATTTCTGACGAAGAAATATTATGATGGATGAGATAGAGTTCTGTGTGAGTGACCTGTGTGACTAAATGTGGATGAGAAATGGAAATGCCACCGTTCCACGTCACATATACACACGCACCTGGAAAGAATTTGGAGTAAAAGTCTGAATTGGAGTAAGTAGGTAATCAATCCTTATCGTTATTACGGACACGTGCATGGCTCTCCTCGGCTCGATTGATTGTGGAGGATTGTTAGTTTTTTTGCTATTACTCATTCATCTCTAGATGGATACTGTGTTGCAACAACACTTTTGCAATCGATTTCACTTCCTTCCGTCCGTACAAACGTGAACACTAAATGTGTACAATATCTGCTGTAGTACTAAGTTAGTACTACTAACTATGTTAGGTTTCATTCATATACTATGTAACGTCCAGGAAGTTCAATCATCTTCAATAGTATTTGATTTGGTAGGT